>VDFB02088674.1:0-13675 GCA_007258455.2 Sequoia sempervirens | reverse complement strand
GAGGAGGTCCACTAAATAGAGACAATAACCACATACATATAATTCTCCTTAATTGAGATTAATTTTTATTTTGATTATTAATATTGATGAGCCTATAATTGTGAAGGTGGCGATGGATATTAGCTATTTTGAGTCTTAGAGAGTGGCTATAGATTGGGAGATGGTATTTGAAAAGTATGAGGAAAGATTGGTTGCAAAATGATATTCTCAAGTTAAGGGGATGAGATTTGGCGAGGTTTTTTCCTAGTTCCTAAGATGACATATATTAGGTTCTTATTTTTGATAATGTAAGCAGCATTTATAGGGTGTTGTACCCTACACAGATAGCCCCAAGGGCCAAGAAATCCAACTCAAAAAAATATTATCGAAAACACCAAACCAAAAAAACACCTAGAAAAACACAGATCGAGATTGACAACACACATGGACCTACAACAAACCAGCAACAAACTAGCTGGCCTTCTCCCAATTCTTAGACAGCAGCTGAACCAGAACATTAGGTTCTTTTTATTTGTAATGATAAATTTTGATTTAGAAATAGAATAAAATGGATGTAAAGATATAATTTTTGCATGGTGAATTGGGGCAAGAGATCTATATGACACAACCATAACATTATGTTGTGAAAGGAAAAGGATTCTTTGGTATATAAATTGAAAAAATATTTGTATGGTCTCAAACAATCTCCTAAAGTGTGATACCAAAAATTTTATTCACTTGTGTTGGCTTGGGTACATATATTAGAAGAGTTAGAGCAAACAAAAATATTTGTTTGGGCTAAAGTATGAGAACTCTATACTACATTGTTTTAACATAGAAAGAAACAAACCATTCAGTGTTCCTATTTTCATGGGCATTGAGCTTTTAGTTGGGGAATGTTCTATGACACAAAAAATATGAAGGCTATTTCTCATGTTCTATATGCCATTGTAGTTGGGAATTTGATGTATGCTATGGTCTATACTAGACTAGACATCACCTAATAAATGGGATTCTTGATCCATTTTATACCTAATCCTAGATAACATCATTAGCATGTACTTAAAATATCTTCAAATATTTTCAATGTACCTTTGAGTACTTTATTTGGTATAATGTTGATTCCATAAGGGACTGACACTTAGTGGATATTCATGGATTTAGATTGGATAAGAGATGTTGATTGAAAAAGATCCACCAATGGATGTTTTTAATTTATTTGGTCGTGTTATTAGCTAGATGAGTAAGCAATAGGTTGTAGTTACTTTTTCCACTATGAAGGTTGAGTATACTACTATTGCATGTATGAAGGTCATTTGTCTTAAGATATTGTGTTTAAATGTTGGGTTAAGTTAGGGAGCTATCAAAGTTCTTTATGACTATTAGATTTTGTCGATGACATGGTAGAGGATGACAAGATGATGCTAAAGAAAGTTAACACTTTGTAGTTCATGTCACAAATGTATTAACAAGACAATTCAACATAGAGAGTTTACACTTTGTAGAATGTCACAGATGTATTAACAAGACAATTCAACATAGAGAATTTAAGTGGTGCAATAAGTCTATGAGCCTCTCAATCCCTAGCAAATAATTTATAGTGTTGGTATTCTCTTTGCTCTTGCAAGGTGTTTGACAAGTGAGAGAATACGAGGAAAGGTGTTGCAATATTAATCCCAATGTTAAGAATAAAATAGTAATTTTTTTCTATAAAATAAAAATTCAAATTTTAGGGCTCTAAAGGTCAATTTTGGTCCCAAAAAATATTGAAATGTGTTTTAACTAGGGCAAGCATATTGTGATGACATTGATTTCTTCTAGGTATACAATTTATCAAAGGGGGCTTAATCAACTTCCCAAATCAAAAGTTATGACCTTTAGAAGTTGGGCCTCCCACATACAAAAATGTAAGACCATCTATAACACATAAGAATGTTATAAGGGGGAGTTACACTTGTTGACCAACTTATGACATATGTTATGAAACATCGTAAATTATCTTTGAATGGAGATAATGAGGCCAAAATGGATCAACCAAGTTGTTGAGTGGATTATGATAAATTTATGATGGACAGAAGAAATGTGTTATTAACTTATGTACTCATCTTGGGATTTGGGCATTGAAATTTTTATTAGGGATTTAGGCACCATATTTTGGGTGGTTTTGGGTCATGATTTTTAAAATACAAATTACGTATTGTTTTTAGTATCACTTCTATTTATTGGTGCTTTAGATGGAGGCTTCATAGAGAGTTTATATGTATTGTTAATTTGTAAAAATTACTTTAAATCTCTTGTTGGTGATACTTCTATAAATTTATAGTCTCTACAAGTGGATTGTAATCATTGACTCATGAATAATAAATGAAGTTTTCAAATGTTTTTTTCTCCCAAAAAGATTTTTCCCATGTAAATTACCATATTATAATGTATAACTTCTGTGTTTATTTTCTTTTAACTGAATAATCAATTTAATTTTTGTACATACCTTAGATTGTACATTTATACTTTGCTATTAAGTCCCCAAACTAGACCATAAACTATTTTTGACATTATGAAAGGCTTCATACCAATTCAGAAATCACTCTTATTATGAGATTAAATATTCGTTAAACCCAAGACTTCATAGAATCCCAGTTGACCTTTTTATGTAAAAATTGGCATCACGTAGAACACTGCTATATATATCCACCTTGTACATCACTCTGAAATGCTACTCATAGTTATCCCATTTTGTAAGCTTTGAAATGCAATATCTCATTTTTCTTGTCATTGCTTTCACTTTTACTTTAACCTCTAATGAATTAGATGTATTTTGAATGAAACAGGTTGCTGAATTTTTTGTAGATGAATACTTCATGGATGAGTGTCACATGCACTACTTAGGACTTAAATTACTTACTATAACTAAGCTGTGTATCCACTACATGCTTAAATTACTTCAAAGGTATAATTATTTGACTGTCATGTGCACTACTTAGGACTTAAATTGTTCTTCTTGTGCTTCATGATTTGTCTTTCACAATCGCCAAGAGATATATTTTGCATAAAATAATATGTTCTAAGTTTTGATCTTTTGGCTAACGGGTGGATACTCTCGTTGATCCAACTGTTTCAACAAAATCTTGTTTCTGTATGCCATTTTGTAGTGTGTGGTTGCAAGTGCATATGATATAATGGGAAGTGGTTTAAATCTGTTTTCCCAAGATATTTTCTAATTGCTTCTTCATTATGAATAGCTGGGAGACTTGCTTGTCAGCTAAGCTCTGAGGTTTGTTGTTTGTCTCAATTGTTCTACTAAATCTACATCCTTCTTATTCTTTTTATCAAATAGCTAGTTTGTCACTCTAATGACTATGGGGCATTGAGGTTTGAAGGATAACTCCTTTGAGAAGCTTCAATTGTTTCTTTGATCAAATGCACGCATATACTTGGGAACTAAATGATTATATAGATACTATGCTTTGAATATAGAAACGCATGAAGTATTTCAATAAAGTCTCATTAATTTTCAAGATATTAAAGCTTCACCTACTTACTCTACTCCACAGACGTAGACACCAGTGGCATCAATCCTATTCTAAGGAAGTTGTAGATATGTTCATCTACCTCCAATGGGACCATCTATCTTCATGGTTGTTGCATTTATGGGACATAGTGAATTGGTTTGTAACATTTATTCTTGTAAACAATATTTGCTTGCATGAATTTAGTTGCTAGAAATGTTTTGTGTTAAAATTTATTACCTATCATCTTGAACTTAGTTTAGCCAACTCTTCAATGTGAGAATGTCTTATTTATTATAAAGGTCTATAAGTGATATTAATTCTTCTTTTTCTTCTTCTTCATTTGTTGTACTTACATGAATTTGTAGAGACAATATGAACCCTGAAGCAAAGATTATATTTCATGCATTACTAGACTCTTTCCCATTTTTGACTTTCTGAATAAAAACTTTCAACTTGCAATCAATATGTATTAATGTTTTTTTTTAATCAAAAATCACTAAGAAAACAATTTCAATAACATACCAGAAATCACCTACCTCAATAAATTTATACAGAGGGTATAATCAACTTAAAATCTTCACATAGCTGAGGGAAAAAACTTAAATCAATAGATACAATGGCGGCAACAAACATATGCGCTTGAGAAAAAGAAAAATAATCTTTTTGCTTCTTGCTTCTGCTCATTATATGAGCAGGAATGTGCTCCTCATTTTATAAGTTGTTTCTAGAAAGGTTCATCAAACATCTTGGCATCTGCATCCTCATTTATATGCACACTCTGCTCGACTCCAAGTCACTTTTCCCTTCTTTGTAAGATTTCTATGCCAACCTTGTTTTACGTATATGGCATCTTCTTCCTCAGCTCACAACATTTACAAATATATTAACTCTGATCATGTTAACATACAAATATCTATATATAACTATTTAAATTGAAAATAATTTACAGACATTTACAAATATGTTAACCCTAATCATGTTAACAAGTAAATATCTGTAAGTGACGAATTCCTGGATCTGTTCTATTATCTATCTCTGAAAAAATATTATGATGGAATATTTTTTCCTTTCTAGTTACCTTTACCTACTTGTGTTTTCTTTTACTTTTTCAAGGTAAAGATGAAATTTGCTTGGATGAAAATAGCGGGGACTATATAGAAACTCGTTGAGGGTCTTTGGGGCAAACCATTCCACATAATTCGAATGTGCAGGTATGTTTTGGATTGCTGTGCATTTTCGGAAGACGTAAGATGCATAATTCGAAAGTTGACAGGGATTTATGCATTTTTACATTTTAGTGTGAGATGGCTGGATTGTATGCATTGAGAAGGATTCTGCAAAGAGCTGTTGAGGAGAGCCCCAAGAGTCACTTGTTGTCATGGGAGAGCATGCTTATGATATTTTCTCTTGAATACAAACTTTAATACAGGTATTGATGAAGCGATTCGTTTCCTTTTCAGATTTACAATTGAGATATAAAGTTACGTTATTAGGCTTATTTTGTTCTCTTTGAAATCGTTCTTCAATTTATAACAAATGAGCTAGTAACGTTTGTTAGTGGAAGTTTATAACTTTTTCTCCTTCTATACACTTTATTAGAGGCTAATGAATCCCAACAAGATGTCCTCAATTTTCTTTTATAAACAATAATTATGTCTGCCTCTATGGAGGCTGAAGAAAGTTCACAGGTATAGTCAAGTCTGGCTCTCATTTAATATATAATTCCCTTATGATTTAGTATATAATATATACTGAGCATTGTGTTAGTGGCCACAAGCTGCATGTAATAGTTGTTCTTCCTGTACAGGATAGAGACCACGTCAAGTTTGGCAACTACTCTACATGTTCCATTGCCTACTCCAGAACTGGCTGTGCAGTCATCAGCAGTTAAAATAGATATGCCTTCACAGTTGGACTCTATCATGTCCACCTCCCATATGGTAAAATCTGATGACGGTCTGAAGAATGTAGAAGATGATGATTGGGACAACTTTCAGCATTTTCCAGTCTCCACCACAGTAATTTTTGAAAACACTTATTGGCATGGATCAAGTGCTGCAGCTGTGACAGGTTGAAAATGGAATCAGGGAGGTTATATAAACCTCTACAATTTTCTATTTTCAAGTGTTGCAGTTGTGACAGGTTGCAATGGAATCATGGAGGTTATTTAACCTTCACACCATCTTATGTTCAAGTGCTGCAGCTGTGACAGGTTCCCAAAGGAATCAAGGAGTTATTTAAATGTCCACACCCTTCTATGTTCAAGTACTGCAGCTGTAACAGGTTACCAATGGAATCGGGGAGGTTATTTAAATCTATACATCCTACCATGTTCAGGTGCTGCAGCTGACGGGTTGCCAATGGAATCAGGGAGGTTATTTAAACATCCACACCCTTCTATGTTCAAGTGTTGCAGCTGTGGCAGGTTGCCAATGGAATCAAGGAGGTTATTTAAACCATGACAATATTTTATTTTCAAGTGCTGCAGCTGTGATAGATTGTCAATAGAATCAAGGAGGTTATTTAAACCTTTAAAACTTCCTATTATGTTCAACTTCTGCAGCTTTGACAGGTTTCCAATGGCATCAGGGAGGTTATTTAAATGTCCACACCTTTATATATTCAAGTGTTCCAGCTGTGACAGGTTGCCAATGGAATCAAGAAGGTTATTTAAACCATGACAATATTTTATTTTCAAGTGCTGCAACTGTGATAGATTGTTAGTAGAATCAAGGAGGTTATTTAAACCTTTAAAATTTCCTATTATGTTCTAAGTGCTGCAGCTGTGACAGGTTGACAATGGAAACGGAGACATTTAAACCCTACAACTTTCTATTTTCAAGTACTACAGATGATAGGTTGCCACAATGGAATAGGAAAGGCCATTTAAACTCTAGTCTTCTTAGTCTCTATGTTCAAGTGTTGCAGTTGTGGGATATTGCCAGTATAATCAGGGAGGTTATTTAAACTTTTACACCCTTCTGTTCAAGTGCTTCCAACTGTGACAGGCTGCCAATGGAATCAGTGAGGCTATTTAAATCTATGCATCGCACTGCCCAAGGATGCATCCGTGACAGGCTGCCAATAATGGAATCAGAGAGGTTATTTAAACGCCCAAACCCTTCTATATTCAAGCGTTGCAGCTATGACAGATTGCCAATGTAATCAAGGAGGTTATTTAAACCATGACAATATTTTATTTTCAAGTACTGCAGCTGTGATAGATTGTCAATAGAATCAAGGAGGTTATTTAAACCTTTAAAACTTCCTACTATGTCTAACTTCTGCAGCTTTGACAGGTTTCCAATGGCATCAGGGATAAGGCTGAAATGTCCACACCCTTTATATATATTCAAGTGTTCCAGCTGTACAGGTTGCCAATGAATCAAGAAGGTTATTTTCTAAAACCATGACATTATTTTATTTTCAAGTGCTGCAACCAAGTATAGATTGTTAGTAGAATCAAGGAGGTTATTTAAACCTTTAAAATTTCCTATTATGTTCAAGTGCTGCAGCTGTGATAGATTGTCAATAGAATCAAGGAGGTTATTTAAACCTTTAAAACTTCCTATTATGTTCAACTTCTGCAGCTTTGACAGGCTTCCAATGGCATCAGGGAGGTTATTTAAATGTCCACACCTTTATATATTCAAGTGTTCCAGCTGTGACAGTTTGCCAATGGAATCAAGAAGGTTATTTAAACCATGACAATATTTTATTTTCAAGTGCTGCAACTACGATAGATTGTTAGTAGAATCAAGGAGGTTATTTAAACCTTTAAAATTTCCTATTATGTTCAAGTGCTGCAGCTGTGACAGGTTGACAATGGAAAGGGAGAGATTACTTAAACCTCTACAACTTTCTATTTTCAAGTACTACAGATGTGATAGGTTGCCAATGGAATAGAAAGGCTATTTAAACTCCTTACAGTCTCTGTCTTCTATGTTCAAGTAAGTTGTGAAGCAGATGGGTTGCCAGTATAATCAGGGAGGTTATTTAAACTTTTACACCCTTCTGTGTTCAAGTGCTTCAACTGTGACAGGTTGCCAATGGAATCAGTGAGGTTATTTAAATCTATGCATCGTACCATGTTCAAGTGATGCATCCGTGACAGGTTGCCAATAGAATCAGGGAGGTTATTTAAACATCCACACCCTTCTATGTTCAAGTGTTGCAGCTGTGGCAGGTTGCCAATGGAATCAAGGAGGTTATTTAAACCATGACAATATTTTATTTTCAAGTGCTGCAGCTGTGATAGATTGTCAATAGAATCAAGGAGGTTATTTAAACCTTCAAAAATTCCTATTATGTTCAACATCTGCAGCTTTGACAGGTTTCCAATGGCATCAGGGAGGTTATTAAATGTCCACACCTTTATATATTCAAGTGTTCCAGCTGTGACAGGTTGCCAATGGAATCAAGAAGGTTATTTAAACCATGACAATATTTTATTTTCAAGTGCTGCAACTGCGATAGATTGTTAGTAGAATCAAGGAGGTTATTTAAACCTTTAAAATTTCCTATTATGTTCAAGTGCTGCAGCTGTGACAGGTTGACAATGGAAACGGAGAGATTACTTAAACCTCTACAACTTTCTATTTTCAAGTACTACAGATGTGATAGGTTGCCAATGGAATAGAAAGGCTATTTAAACCTCTACAGTCTTCTAGTCTTCTATGTTCAAGTGTTGCAGTTGTGATGGGTTGCCAGTATAATCAGGGAGGTTATTTAAACTTTTACACCCTTCTATGTTCAAGTGCTTCAACTGTGACAGGTTGCCAATGGAATCAGTGAGGTTATTTAAATCTATGCATCGTACCATGTTCAAGTGATGCATCCGTGACAGGTTGCCAATAGAATCAGGGAGGTCATTTAAACGTCCACACCCTTCTATGTTCAAGTGTTGCAGCTGTGGCAGGTTGCCAATGGAATCAAGGAGGTTATTTAAACCATGACAATATTTTATTTTCAAGTGCTGCAGCTGTGATAGATTGTCAATAGAATCAAGGAGGTTATTTAAACCTTTAAAACTTCCTATTATGTTCAACTTCTGCAGCTTTGACAGGTTTCCAATGGCATCAGGGAGGTTATTTAAATGTCCACACCTTTATATATTCAAGTGTTCCAGCTGTGACAGAGGTTGCCAACAAATCAAGAAGGTTATTTAAACCATGACAATATTTTATTTTCAAGTGCTGCAACTAAAGTATAGATTAGTAGAATCAAGGAGGTTATTAAACCTTAAAATTTCCTATTATGTCTGCTGCTGCATGACAGGTTGACAATGGAACGAGATTACTTTGGGAACCTCTACAACTTTCTATTTTCGGCATTACAGATGTGATAGGTTGCCAATGGAATAGAAAGGCTATTTAAACCTCTGCAGTCTTCTAGTCTTCTATGTTCAAGTGTTGTAGTTGTGATGGGTTGCCAGTATAATCAGGGAGGTTATTTAAACTTTTACACCCTTCTATGTTCAAGTGCTTCAACTGTGACAGGTTGCCAATGGAATCAGTGAGGTTATTTAAATATATGCATCGTACCATGTTCAGGTGATGCATCCGTGACAGGTTGCCAATAGAATCAGGGAGGTTATTTAAACGTCCACACCCTTCTATGTTCAAGTGTTGCAGCTGTGGCAGGTTGCCAATGGAATCAAGGAGGTTATTTAAACCATGACAATATTTTATTTTCAAGTGCTGCAGCTGTGATAGATTGTCAATAGAATCAAGGAGGTTATTTAAACCTTTAAAACTTCCTATTATGTTCAACTTCTGCAGCTTTGACAGGTTTCCAATGGCATCAGGGAGGTTATTTAAATGTCCACACCTTTATATATTCAAGTGTTCCAGCTGTGACAGGTTGCCAATGGAATCAAGAAGGTTATTTAAACCATGACAATATTTTATTTTCAAGTGCTGCAACTGCGATAGATTGTTAGTAGAATCAAGGAGGTTATTTAAACCTTTAAAATTTCCTATTATGTTCAAGTGCTGCAGCTGTGACAGGTTGACAATGGAAACGGAGAGATTACTTAAACCTCTACAACTTTCTATTTTCAACTACTACAGATGTGATAGGTTGCCAATGGAATAGAAAGGCTATTTAAACCTCTACAGTCTTCTAGTCTTCTATGTTCAAGTGTTGCAGTTGTGATGGGTTGCCAGTATAATCAAGGAGGTTATTTAAACTTTTACACCCTTCTATGTTCAAGTGCTTCAACTATGATAGGTTGCCAATGGAATCAGTGAGGTTATTTAAATCTATGCATCGTACCATGCTCAAGTGATGCATCCAGTGACAGGTTGCCAATAGAATCAGGGAGGTTATTTAAACGTCCACACCCTTCTATGTTCAAGTGTTGCAGCTGTGGCAGGTTGCCAATGGAATCAAGGAGGTTATTTAAACCATGACAATATTTTATTTTCAAGTGCTGCAGCTGTGATAGATTGTCAATAGAATCAAGGAGGTTATTTAAACCTTTAAAACTTCCTATTATGTTCAACTTCTGCAGCTTTGACAGTCTTCCAATGGCATCAGGAAGGTTATTTAAATGTCCACACCTTTATATATTCAAGTGTTCCAGCTGTGACAGGTTGCCAATGGAATCCAGGAGGTTATTTAAACCATGAAAATATTTTATTTTCAAGTGCTGCAACTACGATAGATTGTTAGTAGAATCAAGGAGGTTATTTAAACCTTTAAAATTTCCTATTATGTTCAAGTGCTGCAGCTGTGACAGGTTGACAATGGAAACGGAGAGATTACTTAAACCTCTACAACTTTCTATTTTCAAGTACTACAGATGTGATAGGTTGCCAATGGAATAGAAAGGCTATTTATGTTGGGGTATAGTGTTGTACACCATTGCATAAAATGTTTTATTCTATTATTGTAATTAAATAGTTATTTAGTCGTGATGCACCTTGGTGGTGTGGATAATCACACTAGGTAATTATTTGGTCCCATGTAATGATTGTATTGTAACATTGTATTACTATTTGTAAAAAACATGTGGCAATAATTTAATATTGTAACAGCTTAGTACCCAATATTAGAAAAGGGGTCAGTGGTTTTGTATTCACATGGTTTTGTGGTACATGATTTTACCTTACCACCAGTTGTATTTGTGTGAGCTTGTGTCTATAAAAGCAAACACAATGTAGTGGTTTTAGGTGGGGGTTGAACAGGCTAAGCAAGTTGGCTGTGGTTATTGAGTCTTTTTGAAGAGTGCATTTGTGAAGCATGGCATGGGATGTGTGGATTCATGCTTGGACACATGAAAGTGCATTGGAGGGCTTGATGTTTCAGAGGTATTCATTGTAACTCTTGTATTTGCTTATGGCTGATTAATATGATGGAGTATGGACGTTTTTGGAGGCTGGGTTTTTTCCCTCTTGAGGGTTTTCCCAGGGTAAATCTTGTGTTATCTTGTGGCTTGTCTATTTGATCTTTGCATTTGGAAAACTTGTATGCATGTTAATCTCTCTTGGGTTATGTGGGAAATGATTTGTGATTCTGGGTTTGCATGCAATATTTCCTAACAATTTAAACCTCTACAGTCTTCTATATTCAAGTGTTGCAGTTGTGATGGGTTGCTAGTATAATCAGGGAGGTTATTTAAACTTTTACACCCTTCTATGTTCAAGTGCTTCAACTGTGACAGGTTGCCAATGGAATCAGTGAGGTTATTTAAATCTATGCATTGTACCATGTTCAAGTGATGCATCCGTGACAGGTTGCCAATAGAATCAGGGAGATTATTTAAACGTCCACACCCTTCTATGTTCAAGTGTTGTTAGCTGTGACAAGTTGCCAATGGAATCAAGGAGGTTATTTAAACCATGACAATATTTTATTTTCAAGTGCTGCAGATACAATAGATTTTCAATAGAATCAAGGAGGTTATTTAAACCTTTAAAATTTTCAATTATGTTCAAGTGCTGCAGCTATGACAGATTGACAATGGAATCAGGGAGGTTATTGAAACATCTACAACTTTCTATTTTCGAGTGTTGCAGATGTGACAAGTCATCAATGGAATTAGAAAGGTTATTTAAACCTCTGCAATCTTCTATGTTCAAGTGCTGCAACTGTGACAGGTTGCCAATAGAATCAGAGAGGTTATTTAAACTTTTACACCCTTCTATGTTCAAGTGCTGCAACTGTGACAGGTTGCCAATGAATCAGGGAGGTTATTTAAATCTATACACCTTATCATGTTCAAGTGCTGCAGCTGTGACAAGTTGCCAATGGAATCAGTGCTATGTTCAAGTGTTGCAGCTGTGACAGGTTGCTAATGGAATCAAAGACGTTATTTAAACCGTGACTATTTTATTTTCTAGTGCTGCAGCTGCGATAGATTGTCAACAGAATCAAGGAGGTTATTTAACCTTCAAAACTTCCTATTATGTTCAAGTATTGCAGCTGTGACATGTTGACAATGGAATCAGGGAGGTTATTTAAACCTCTGCAACTTTCTGTTTTCAAGTGCTGCAGATGTAACAGGTTGCCAATGGAATTAGGAAGGTTATTTAAACCTCTATAGTCTTCTATGTTCATGTGCTCCAGCTGTGACAGGTTGCCAATAGAATTAGGGAGGTTATTTAATCTTTTATACCCTTCTATGTTCAAGTGTTGCAGCTGTGACAGGTTGCCAATGGAATCAGGGAGGTTATTTAAATCTATACACCTTACTATGTTCAAGTTCTGCAGCTGTGACAGTTTGGCAATGGAATCAGGAAGGTTATTTAAATGTCCACACCCTTCTATGTTCAAGGTTGCAGCTGTGACAGGTTGCCAATAGAATCAAAGAGGTTATTTAAACCATGACAATATTTTATTTTCAAGTGCTGCGGCTGCAATAGATTGTCAATAGAATCAAGGATGATTTAAACCTTTGAAACTTCTTATTATGTTCAAGTGATACAGCTGTGACAGGTTGCCAATGGAATAAGAGAAGTTATTTAATCCTCTACAACTTTCTATTTTCAAAGTACTGCAGATGTGACAGGTTGCCAATGGAATCAGGAAGGTTATTTAAACCTCTACAGTCTTCTATGTTCAAGTGTGGCAGCTGTGACAAGTTGCCAATAGAATCAGGGAGGTTATTTAAATTTTTCCACCCTTCTATGTTCAAGTGCTGCAGCAGGTTGCCAATGGAATCAGGGAGTTTATTTAAACTGCCACACTCTATAATATTCAAGTGTTGCAGCTATGACTAATCAATTTTCAGAAGATTCATCCAAAGAGGAAATTGATTTCCCAGCTGAAGACTGATGATTTTGAATCATTTTATGGATCTCAGTTGGTTACAGATTCAACTATAACAGGGGAAAACATATAAGATAGACACATAAATTCACTTTCTGTAGCTTTTGATGTCACAGAACAAAAGCGAACTGAACAGAAAGAGATTCTCCAAGAAGATAATTTAAACAAACAATATATGCTCAATTTACTTGTACAAACAATAATTATATCCACCACAGTAGAAACTGAAGAAAATTCACAGGTATAGTCAATTGAGACGAGTTCTCATTTAATGTCTTTTTATAATTTTTTTAACAGGAAAAACTATAATTTAATATCCATTCAATTTCAATCTTGCTGATAGTTTTAGCTAAATCTGGCCTTCACATTTTGGTAAAACATGAATAATGGATCTCGTGGAAACAAACTTGAATATCCCACTTCAATACCATTGAGCATGTTTAAGTTTATGTTAGATCTAAAACAAAGCATTTAAATGTGTAAATTATGAAAACATACAGAAATAGCATGATACTCATTAGAATTCTGGAGCATGATCAATTGTTTTTTCTAAATATACTTAATGTTGCGCGTTGGTGGCCTCAGACTTTATCTACTAGTGGTTCTTCCTATGCAGGATACATCGAGCTTCAATTGCCCACGTCAAGTTTGGCAACTACTCTGCCTCTTCCATTGCCTGCTCCAAAACTGGCTGTACAGTCATCAGTAGCTAAAACAGAGATGCCTTCACAGTTGGACTCCATCATGTCCACCTGCCATATGGTATAAACAGTCTGGAGAAAGAAGAACATGATGATTGGGACAATTTTCGGTGTCTTCCGGTCTCCACCACAGTAGTTTCAGAAGCCATATATCGGCAGGAATCAATTTCAGAAGATTCATCCAAACAGGGAGTTGATTTTCTAGCTAAAGAT
>VDFB02088673.1:0-12122 GCA_007258455.2 Sequoia sempervirens | reverse complement strand
AGTTGCAAGGTGGTGCAATTTTTGTTCTATAACTCGTGTGACCAAACAAACTATTCCAACACATCCAAGTAGGCATGTTCATGCTAGGCATGGTCCTTTTTTGCACCAAAACATGCGGAATCGCTCTGAGCTATGTTCAACTAGATTGATCCCTTAAGGGTTTGAGTGTAGTATGTTGAAATAGGCCATTCTTCCCATTGTTCAAAGTCAGGTTCTCGTGATATGGGCTCCATGTAACTTGAATTGTAGCTTGATATACGTAGTTTATCGATGCTAGGTTTTCCACATATGTATGATTTTGAAAAAAGAAACCAACTCCAGGAAGGTTAACATTATTCATAAATCATAAGAATTTGTTTAGTACACTAGCCATTTTGATGCCTTCTTGTAGTCTCTCAAACATTATTTTGTATCATTGTTACATCGGTTTTTGAAGTGGCAACTTAATATAGCTCCATAATACAAAATCTGGTTCAAGCTGATTTTCACGTGAAAAAAATGTGAATCAAATCACATTGATGTGAAAAAAAACCATGAGACCATAGCTTGTGGTGCAGGAACACCTAGGTCATGTAATGCCTTCAAAAGGATAAGTTGTCAAAAATGTATTTAAGTCCATGTAATGCCAAAATTAAATGTAATCAAGGCATGAAAAAGCACAAAGTGTAATATTGTCAAAATGCTAAATATGTAAAAGAGAGAAAAAGAAGGAATGTGAAGAGACAAAATAAGAAAATCAAGAAAATAAAGGAAGAGGACGAGTCATAGGTCGTTCAAGGAAGATGAAGAGGTAGTTGATGGTTGGAAACTTCTTTAAAATCATTGTAAAGGCCGAGCAAAGAGATCATTGTATTCTAGAAGAATTAAATTAACAAAGAGTTCCCTGTTTTAGCTTATTTTCTGTGTTTTTCAGTTGTTTCTTAACTTGTACGGACTGTGCAAGAGTTTAGGGTTCAAATTTAGATTGTTTCTAGTAGGTTGGTGAATCACCATTTTTTTTCATCCATTTTGGAAGGAATCCAATAAATTTAATGTTTCTTTGAGCATTCTTCTTATGGCTCGGTCTGAAATCCTGTGCATTGAGTTTTGAGAGTCTTATAAGGCATTTCCACACTACTCCATCAATGTAGGTCAGGTATATTGGTGGAGTAGGTTAGGGATAGGTTATTTTTTATGTTTTGATATTTTTGAGTGGAGGAAAAAGCAAGAATACCTTGAAGGATCTGCTGCTACACATGAAATTCTGAGTTTTCCAATCAAAATGAATAATTTCCAGCATGATAGTGGAGAAATAACAAGTGCATGGGTTAGAAGATGTTTCCAAATTCCTTTTCAAATGTATTTTGACATGTTCCAATGGTTGTCTAGAGGTTTTGAGGTTTGCATGTAGCCTATATAGGAAACCCTCATTGATTTTTGAGTTTTTCACCCTATAAACAAGGGTTTGTCAATATACTATCAAAAGGAGTCTTTTAATCCTTTAAAATGGATAAATTGGGAGTTTTGTGTTATGTCTAATGACTTTTTTGAGGTTTTAAGTGTTTTGGGAATGTTTGAAGGGGGTCTTCTTTGAAAATCAGGCCTATTTTAGTAGTCTTTTTGACAACGTTCAGACTAAAAACTGCTTATTTCTTCAATATAAGTTATTCTGAGTTTTTGATATGATGACATGGGCATTAAAAAGTCTCTAAAAGTGTTTTGGATCTTTGGTTTTGAAACTAGTGTGTTTGGTTTACCCGATTTAGGGCATGAATGTCTCATTGAGAAGTAGTGCCTTGACTGCTCAGAGAATAGAAGTCTGACCTAACAGTGATCGGTGAGTTGATTTTGGGATAATGTTATCTAAGTGATGGTGTTATGGATGTATGGAGTCTTGGACAGGGTTTAGAAGTGAGATATGTTGTTTTGACAGTTGGACAGTGAGGAGACTTGGTGTAAAATAATACATGAAATTGTAAGTTCAGTCAGAACAAACTTAAGAGAGCAAGTTCCTAATTTGTATCAGTTGTAATAATGATGTTCATAGTGCTTGATGGTCTGGTAAAAGTTTGAAATCCAATTGTAATGATGGATTGACTATTTGGGACAAGTTGAATGAATTGATTGAATGGAAGAGTGCCTTGTAGAAAATGGTGTTTTTGAAATGCATGTTGATCTAATTGATTGAATCAAAGTTTTCTAAAATGGTTTTTTGCTTTGAATGAGTCAATTGCAATACAAATTTGTGGAAGGATGAATGATGAATGATAAGAGAATTTGAGTGGATGAAAAGTAGATTTCTAATGAAATGTTGAAATTTTGTTTGATCTTCTCCAAGATGAGTTTGGGACAAGAGTCCCCTGAGTTGTTGAGTGGTTTGGAAATCTTTGTATTGCATTAGCTTGTTGCTTACTATTATGCTTTGATAGATTTTTTCCAAGCATCCATAGCTTGTTCGAAAGCACCTATTTTAGGCTTTTAGCCATAGCAGCAAGGCAATGAACTGTTTGATAAAATGCTTTGATAGACATGTATGAAAAATGTGTTAGCATAGACAAGGCAGTGAACTCTTTGAAAAAATGTCTCAAAGAAATGTGGTTTCATGGTGATGGAACGGCATGACGAATGCCATGACAAGCAAATTGCTATGGATTGTCACGGCATTCCATCACCATTGAGACCACATTTCTTTGAGTCTGTTTTTCAAACCTGCTTACGCCTTCGCGCTATTATTGATTATTAGCATGCATTGATATATTTTTTCCAAGATCCATAGCTTTTTTGAAGACCTATTTTAGGCTTTTAGCCATATAGCAAATGGCAGCCGAAGTTTGATAAAATGCCGGTAAATTACGAATGATAATGTAGCATAGACAAGGCAATGAACTGTTTGAAAATGCCTCAAAGAAATGGTCTCATGGTGATGGAATGCCATGAACCACAACACCACTGTCAGTGGCATTCCACCCCACCATGAGAGCAAATTTTCATAAATTCTTTTCTAAACAGCCTATCTCCCTTTGTCTATGCTATTGCTTTACTATTATGCTATATGATATATTTTTTCTGTTGACCATATTGTTCAAAAGCACCTTGTTTTAGGCTTTTAGCCTTTTAGCAAAGAAGCAATGAACTGCCGGATAAAAATTATTTTGATAGACATGCATGAAAAATGTGTTAGCATAGACAAGGTAGTGAACTCTTTGAAAAAATGCCTCAAAGAAATTAGGTCTCATGGTGATGGAATGCCATGACAATCAAATTCTTTTGATTGTCATGACATTCCATCAAGTCATGAGACCTCATTTTGAGGCATTTTTCAAAGAGTTCACTTCCTTTGTCTATGATATTGCTTACTATTATGCTTTTTGATAGATTTTTTCCAAGCATCCATAGCTGTTCAAAAGCACTTGTTTTAGGCTTTCAGCCATAGCAACAAGGCAACACTTGAACTATTTGACAAAAAAGACATGTATGAAAATAGTATGACAAGGTAGTGAATTGTTTGAAAAATTCCTCAAAAGAAATGTGGTCTCATAGAATGCCATGACAACCAAATGCAATTGGCAGTTGCTCCTAGTTATTAGTTATGCAATGTGAAGTAATTGCATAACTGCTTAGGTTGACTTTGTAAAAACTATATTGTAATTGAAATTTTGTCATCTATCAGCATCTAGTTATTAGTTATGAATGTGAAGCAATGCTTGGAGTTTGAAAGATGTGCAATGCAATGTAATCAACGTTGTGAATGTAAACTACAAAAATCTATTTTTTACTAAGTTACCAGTTAGGTTTTGGGTTTGGGTTTGGGTTCGAGAACCTAGTTCGCTAGTTCGGGAAAATTTTTTTTGGGTTTGGGTTTGTTTTGGGTTTGGTAATACAAAAACATATAAAAATCAGAAATATATACATATTTGCAGTAGTAATCAAGTTCAGAATACACCACCATATTAATAGTCAAATAGCATAGCAAAAATACACCACCACTTTCATAGTCAAATATTAAACTATTAGTGATACTCGAATGTCAAGATACAAAATTATAAATTAAAGTTCAAACATAAAAATTTCAAGTGTTTACAATTAGCCATTATTGATCATTGATCAATCTGAAAAGTGTGAACATTTTTCTATGTGGAAGGCAAACAAGAAAATAGTGTTACATAATTATTTACATTGTGAAAGAGCCAAAACCTTTTTCGTGCAGATCGTAGAAGAATCTCAGTGATTTTTTGGGTGCCCTTGCCTTGGAACAGAACTATCCAGAGCCATGAATGATTGACCAGGAACTGTGAGAAAGAAATAAGATAAATCATGCAACTTACATTGCAATTTCTTTCCTTGGGAAAAAGGGTAAAGTTTTCTTTTTCAGGGAGAATCTCCTTTAGAGTTTGAATGCATTGATAATTTTAAAGATCGACTTAGCCAAATATGTCATCTAGGTTTGAAGCTTTTAGGTAAAATGTTTTCTTCTTAAAATTTTGTTCTAAATTCAAGATGCAAGCTCTCCTCCCTTAAGGAAGAGAAGGCCTATCAAACCTAACACTCTTATGCAACACTTCTTAAGTTCTTGTTGATATAGTATTAGATGCGAAGTTTCAAAATATGCATGGTTATATAAATTCTCATCTCAGGACTATCATTGCATCAAATCAAGAATTTTCAATCCTTTATGGTCTAGACAAGAGAAGTAAGGAGTAGTGTTCCAATGCTAAAGTCTTATTGTGAATCTCTTTGCTATGAGTGGTTCAAAAATGAGGAATCTATCTTCTGCACCAAATGAGAAATATTCAAAATATGTGCTAGGAAGGAATAAGTCCATAAGATCGAGTATGCAAGAATTGAGAATTGCAAATTGGCTTATGTTTGACTTCCAATAATAAAAATTTCACACTTTTGATACACAAGTCAAAAAGTATATAAAAGGTGAAGTTGTAAAGTATACACTTGAATACACGTGAACTCCATATCTATTGAACCTGAATTTATAATGCAAATATGGACACCACTCCATAAAAAAAGATTTTAGCCATTAGAAAATAATAGCCATGTAACGATACATCAATATATGTTGATATAAGTATAAAATATAGTTACAAAATAGCCATATAGGCTTTCATTTGAATGCCATATAAGTAGGCATACAATGTCAAATATATCCAATACACAAAATTGCCATGTAGGCATTCAAAAAAGGGCTCTGCATTCAAAATTCATTTCTCTCCATGCTTTGGTTCAAATACAATTTTATTTCCCTTTGCTTGGTGATCCGATGGCGATAAGTTTGTCACCCATTTCTACTGTGCTTGAGGAGTGCTCCCTCTTGCTCCTCCCTGAGTGTTTGTTTAGCTCACAGTGAAGTTTTCACTTTGTTACAATAAAGTAAGGTATTAATATAGAAATTACATTATAAAATTGATATATTTAACAAAATAATCACTTCTGACCATCTCACGATCACTCTCCTCGATGGAAATATTTTCACGCCAATGTTGAGGCATGCTCAAGCCCTGTATAAACCATCCAAATAGGAATTAAACTACGAATCAATAATGGTTCAATTTTTCACTAGAACTAGTTCATCTATAACAACGAATGTAAATTGAAATTTAGTAATTTGCCTCATACCTCCCCTATCAGAGCCATCGAGGATTGTATAGTGGAGGAAACACCAATATCCATTGCCCTCATAATGTTTGGTAGTGTTTCTATCACCAACATGCGAAAAATAAGTATACAGTATTCAATCACAAAAAAGTTACAATAGCGTCCATTTTGATGACTTATAATGTATGAGATCCTGAGAACATAATTTTGAGGTACAAGTATTAAGCTATATATTTACGATTATTAGTTATGAATTTGGAAGTAATAACGAGTTTGAATGATGTGTAATGCAACATAACCAACAATATGAATATAAACTACACAAATCTACTAAACTTAGAATTCATTAGTTAAGTTCTCTTTATTCTATATTACCTTCGTGAACGTTTGATCAAATCTACTGGCACTAGGAGGTGTTTCCTTGAAACCTCCAACATTACCCTGTTTAACATCCAAAATCACATATTAAAATACCATTCATAAAACAATGCTATTAACATGTAATAAATTTATAATTGTTTACTAGTTACACTTTTATGGTGATTGTCTTTGCAAAAATAAGTAGATTGAATGGTGGTGTATCCGATCTCTACCTTTTATATGACGTTACAATTTTATTAAAATAAGCAAAACTAAAGATGGTGTTTTAGAACTGCAATCAAAATTGTATAGAAAAAAAAGAAATTAAAATTCCAATGAAAATACTGATTTTACACACGGTATTAAATGCCATATGCATCATGCAAAATGTCATCCATCCTCTCCATCTCAGCCAGATGCATCAGAATGGTACGCATAACTTGAGTACCGGTAGGTCCTCTGAGCAAGTACTTGCATAAGATTGAAACACATGGGTTCGAAGGCCACCACCTAAAGACTCCCCTGGATGGCATTGTACAATAGGGCTAGTATGATGGATGACACTCTGGGTCAAAGTTGTGATCACCTGCAATTTCTCTATGTCGACACTCTCCTTCGCAACACAAACATCCCTGAATTGCTCCTTGGCCTAGCAAGAGGTTTTCTCCTTGCGGCGTGGGATGCAGCGGTACGTGCAGGGCCTATCTGAGCTGACCCCACACTCTCCTGGAACTCCCTCATATCAAAATAATTTGGGATTTGGTTCCATACAAACTCTTGTATAGTTCCTAAGAAATATTGGGGGACTTCACAATTATTGCATGGTGGGTAATCAAAGACCATATACCATCTTTCATAAAAATGGTTCTTAATCTCTTGGTGGTGGCACCAATGAATAGGAAACCTCTTTGCATTGAGGGTAATATTTTGATTTATTTTAGGGTTAGTGAATAGAGAGCACAAATCACCTTTAGTAATTTTTAAATCTTTTACTTGTTTATATGATCATTTTTCTGCATAATATGCCTTGGCTGTCTGCCTCCTATGTTGTCATCCAGATATTTGTTGGGTGATTGCATCTACATTTTTTAACATATCTTTCAATGAATTTTCTAGAAGCATTCTTTTTGTGGTTGAAGCATTTGGATCACTCAACCTACTGATAAGATCCTCAAGTTGTTTTCTATTGTTCTCAATTCCACTCCTCAAATTTTCTTGAGTGCCAGGAGGGTATTGAGAGAATGGTGGGGGAGGTTGATTTTGTTGAGGATTTTGCTGTTGAGGATTTTCCTCTTCTCATTGAGGATTTGCAGCATTTCCTACAAATTTTTTAAAAAATAATCAAATCTAACCTAAAACAAACAAAATCAATTTCAAACTAACAAATTCAAAACCAATAGCAAACAATACTTACCTCCCGCATCTTTTCGTCATTGTGGCACCATATTTGAAAATAAAATCCAACTCTTGTTGATGAAATTTGTAGAAATCCTTCCTCCTAGAACGCGAGCACGAAAGTGAAGGTTTTTGGCCGTGGGTAGGGCTGAGAAATAGTAAAAAGAAAATGATACAGATTTCACTTTTTTTCTTTAAAATCTATAGCATTAATACATTATAACACACTCCCCGTTATACTTGGCGTACGTTATAATCTTTCGCTTTATAACACACTCGGCGTTATACTTGGCTGGAATATCTCTTTTCAAATTTCTTTTCCCATTTGGGCACAAAAGTGCAACCAACTTCATGCACCGATCCGTGAAATGTTAGTAATCCTTGATAAAATTGGAAATAACCATATTCCCCTTTGAAATTAACAACAAAATTGTCACATCATTACCCGAGAGCTATGTTTAGTGCAATCATGACTTGGTTTATGGAAACTTGAGATTGAATGAAAGTAAATCTTTGTTCTGTGAATGCATAATCCTATATTAGAATGTCTTTGTCTCATATCTTTCAAGAAAGGTAGGATTTTCATGGTTTTGTCTATGGAGAATCTATACGAGTTGTTTGATGCAAGTAAAATTGTTGTCAATAGGAACTGGCAATAGAAAGAGGGAATTGTTGTTATTTTTGGTTTTTTTTAGGTTAAACTAGATTTTCGTAGAACCACTAGATCTCGGTCTAGTGATCCTAAGGTGACCTTAGTTGAGCTTAGTGGTCGAACATTGTATAAACCTCAAAAGTATACAAGTTCAAGTGCAAATCCAAAGATTCCAACCATTGTTACACCATCAACCCCTGTAGTGATAGCATTCTTTAATGTGGAATCACCTATTCGATTTTTTGTATATAATGATTTACCAAAAAATCCTGCAAGTTGTGTCCTAAGTACTATTTTCAAAAATATGTTGAAGAACACATTAGTATATTCAAAGATACATTTTTTTGAGCAAGAATTCAACATGAAGACATTGTGTGTCGATATTTCCCATACATTTTGAGCGATGAATTTTACCAGTGGTATATTAATTTTCCTTGTAATTCCATCAGGTCATGGCAAGACATGGAAGCTCAAGTTTTAGCTAGGTTTAGAACACCTATAGATATTTCCTTGCTATATAATCAATTCACTTAAATAAATAGGTTTGAGGGAGAACCTATAACCGCTTTTAATGATAGATTTTAAAAGGCTTACTCTAGGTTACAAGCATCTTATGTAGTGGATAATTTGTCTGCTATCACAGTTTATTATACAACAGTAGATCCTTTCATTGCTATGTTTGTGAAGCCAAGAGCTAATCCTCCCACTACTATACCAGAAGCTTATACCGAAGTTGTAAGTGTGAATTTAGAAATGAAACATCTTTGCAATGGATCGTCTGTAAATGGAGGAAATAGATTAAGTATTTACCCTACCCCGAACACAAATGGAGTTCCTATGATTCATCCCATGACTCCCAACATTTATCCTGCAGTGGTCTAGAATGGGATATTTCCTCAAAATACTCTTTTTCAACCAAGAAATATTCAAGCTTTAGTCCCAAACCTTGGCCCAGCTATTACAGAGCTACGTCATAAATACTCTAGAATATTTTCCTAAAGAGAGAAAATCTAAGGATGTTCAAATAAAAGACAATCAAGCTAAAACAAAAGACAAGAACATTGTTCCCATAGCTAACGCACAAGTAGCCTTTTATAAAGGAAAACTAGAGTCCCCGCCATTTTTGCTCGCTTTGAGAATATTTGTTAAGAATATTAACAACTGCTTAGTAGAATCTAGAGCTTCTACTAACATGATGTCATTATCCATATGTCAAACATTAGGTTTAACTCCTACAAATTCTTTAAAGAAGGTAACTCAACTTGACAAGAAAAAGGTAAATGTGATTGGAGAGTTGACTAATATCCACATGCAATTGGCTTCTGATCCTAGAATCCAATATTACATTGGCATTCAAGTCGTGGAGATACCATATACCTATGCTATGCTTTTGAGTAGAGAATGGTCTAAAACTTTAAATGGATACATGTCTACTGATTTCAGACACATGTGGTTACCATTGAAAGGAGTGCCTAATCAAATCAGAATTGAAAGAGAACCTCGTATGAAATACATGATCATAGATTATAATTAGAAAAATGAAGTTCTATATATCGATGTAGAACCAGGAGTTTATAAATTGTGCAATTTAGGAGTTAAAATTGAAGAAGTTTTCACTTGTGATGTCGAGAGATCTAATGAATTAATTCTTGGAATAGATGTTTTAATTGAATTAGATTGTGACTCCTTTGAAGAGGAAAATGATCCTTATAATAAATTTCAAAATAGTATTATTGCAAAAGCTCAAGAGAATGAAAAAGTAAAATTTCACTGAAAAGTTTGTTATTGCAGGATTGGTTCCAATTGCACAATGCTACACATTTAGAAAAAAATTGTATGATGTGTTTGGAGATAATCCGCAGAATTGAGAGCTGATTTTGTCTAGGATGTGACGATTTCATGAGGATCAAATAGAAAGCACACAAGAATGAAGATCAAAATATACAAGATGAAAATATTTATACAATGACGTAAAAAAATGGTAAAATGTTGATTACAAATGGTCAAGTTTGGATTCTTAAATTTGATGGATCGAAATTGAAACAAGGAATTGGAATTGGAGTGCAACTAATCAACCCACAAGGTAAGTCCTTTCTTGCTGCATATTGATTGCAATTTCAATGTACTAAGAATGTAGCAGAATATGAAGCTCTTATACATGGATTGATCTTGGAAATCAAGAAAAAGGTCAAAATCCTCAAGGTGTTCAGTGATTCAGAATTGGTAGTTAAACAAGTCTGAAAGCAATATATCTACCATTACAAAATACTATCCAATTACTGGCACAGAGTGTGGGATCTGATCGAGGAGTTCAATGCATTTAATATTACTCACATCCCAAGAAGATTTAATCAGAGATTTGATGCTTTGGCGATTACCGCTAGTACTTTGGAACCTTTGGAAACTTCAGATTTTAAAAGATTCATAGTTGAATTTGTACAATTACCCTTGGTTCCTGATAATGTTACTAACCTACAAGTGTTCAGAGATGACAGGCACATATTGGAATTCATTACTAATTCTGGTATTTTTGAAGCACAAATTATTGAAGAAATAGATCACCTTGACGGTGAAATTCAAGATGAAGAATTGACTCAAGTCAAAGACAATAACATTCTAAAAGGAATAATTGAGTTAGAACGATTGTTTGATATTGATCAGATAATCAGACAAAAATATTTACCTCAAAGTGAAGGAGGATTATTTGAATTGTATAATTCGAATACTAAAGATCCTAAGAATGTACTTAAAGGGAATGTTTGTACCAAAGAAGAGAAAATAAATATTGATCAAGTACTTAAAGATTATTGGAAAGTCATAGCACGAACTTATGAAGATTTGAAGACGTATGAAACTTCTATCATCACACATACTATAACATTAAAGCCTAATGTGAAACCTTTCAGACATAAACAAAATCCAGTAAATTCACTTTTATAGCCTTTAATTCAAAAGGAAGTTCAAAAACTGTTGTCAACCAAGATAGTTTTTCCAATCAGACATTTTACTTGGGTGGAAAATTTAGTCCTTGTTAGGAAAAAGAATGGAGACATCAGATTGTGTGTAGATTTTTGGAATCTCAATAGAGCATCTGGAAAAGACAATTATCCACTACCCTCAATCGAAGAAGTGTTACAAATAGTTAATGGTTTGCAAATGATGTCCTTTTTGAAAATATTTTCGGGGTATAATCAAGTAATGGTAGCGAAGGAGGATCAGAGGAAAACCACTTTCACCACTAAGTGGCGGACTTTTTCTTATAGAAGGATGTCGTTTGGATTGATAAACATTGGTGCTACATTCCAAAGAGCAATGCACTATGCTTTTCGAGAATTGATAGGAAAATGCATCATCATTTACTTGGATGACCTTACAGTATTTTCTAAAGATAGAAGAGATCATGTCAGAGATCTCAGAGCGATATTACAAAAATGTGAAACTTACGAAGTTTCCCTAAATCCTAAAAAAGTGTATTTTCGGGGTGACTAAATGAAAATTATTGGGAAATATCATTTTTGAACATGCTATTTCAATTGACCTAGAGAGAGTGAACACACTACTCAAACTATAGCTTTAAGGAAGTAGAAAAAAATTGAAGTCATATTTCGGTAGGATCTATTTTGTTTGAAAATTTATTACAGGATTTGCTAAAATAGTGAAGCCACTCAACGATATGTTAAGGAAATATTCCAAAATAGAGTGGATGAATGAAGTTAATATTGCCTTTCATACTATAAAGACTACAATCACAGAAGTAGCAGAACTCGTAAGCCCATATTATATTAAACCTTTTTATATTTACTCATTCGTGTCTGGTCATACTTGTGCTGTAGTGTTAAAACAAAAGGGCAAAAATAAAGAAGAAAAACCAATTGCTTTTATGAGTGCACCATTCAAGGAAGCGAAGTTGAGATATACAAATGTTAAAAAACAAGCCTTTGCTTTGGTCAAATCCGTGTGCAAGTTTGGACATTATATCCTCAGGAATATAGTTAAGGCTATTGTCCCAGATTCAACTGTGAAAATGTTGTTGACACAAAGTGAGCTTTGAGAAAATAGAGCTAAATGGGTTACTATATTACAAGAATATGATTTAGAGATCATACCTATGAGGTTAGTCCATGGACAA
>VDFB02088672.1:0-17970 GCA_007258455.2 Sequoia sempervirens | reverse complement strand
TGACCTAATGACCTTTGAAACAACATCATGTTCTTCTATGTCTTCACCTAGACCCTTCATGGCATTCACAACTTCCTCAACTCTTAAAAAATATGCAGCAATGGTTTCATCCTCACTCATTTTCAGATTGTCAAACTGAGTTTTAAGAGTAATCAATTTAGACTCTTTAACTTTGTCATCTCCTTGATAGATAGTTTCAAGTTTTACCCATATATCATTTGCAGATTTGCAATAAATGACTTTGGCAAAGACATCTCTAGTAAGACCATAGAGAAGAGCATATCTAGCCTTCTTATCCAACTCAAATTTTAGTTTCTCATCAGCATCAGTAGGGACTGACGCTGGAACAGTGTATTTTGTTGTTACTACATCCCACATCCTTACATCTAGAGAATGTATAAATGCTTCCATTTTAACTTTCCAGAAAACATAATCATTTCCATCAAATAAAGGTGCCCTATTAAGGAAAGCTCCTTCAGAATGTGCCATAACTTCCAATATCTTGGGATCAATTCCTAAAGGGAATCCTACGCTCTGATACCACTTGTTGGAAGTGCCAAGGTTCTGAGAGGGGGGGTGAATCAGAACCTTATTAACTTATTTCAAAATTCATTACAATTTTTGCAATAAGCAACTCATAACTGAATATATTCAATCTATGCAGGAGAAATGTAAACATTCATCATAAACATAAAGTAATGGAACTCACAAAATGAAGAGACACCCAAATTGTGCCGAGTGGAAAACCCTCCAAAACCTCACGATTTTGTCATAGGGAGAAAAACCACTCCTTGAACCTGTATCCTTTATTGATTCCCAATCCTTTACAATTGGCAGTAACTACTGCTCAAAAATTTTAATACATCTCATATACATATACAAATGTGTATATGTCACTCATATATGTACACAAGTTTATGATAAAAACTTTCAAGCCTCTTATCCTCAGATACATATAAATATGTTTTTTACACACACTCACATGTATCTAAAGATTACAAGTGCTATATTTATAGAAATGAACTTCGAATCAGATCAGTTACATGTATCTAACTGAACCAGTTAGAGTTTGTTATACAAACTTCCTTTTTAAAATGCTTTTCGAGAAACTAACAAAACAGTTTTAGTTTACGAATTTGTTTCTGTCAAAAATTGGTAATCATTAAGCTTCCATATAATTTCACTTTTGAGATACTCGAAAAATAGTTTCCATAACGTCATTTTGCATTGCAACTGACTGGAAATGCTTAAACATTTCCTTTTGTTTTGAACAAACAAAAAAACTGTATATAATATCCTGGGTTTAATACCCAAAATTTATTCAATCTTCTAAAACTGCGTAGAGATATTCTGGGTTTGAAACCCTCTTTAGAAGATATCAAAAATGCAAAACCTCATACCTGTGATGCCCAAGTCTCTGCCCGATCCTGAGAAGTTTCTCCTTTTTTAATTTTCCCCAGATCCTCATACATGTGAGCAAAGATCAAATATGTAAGAAAATCTTTTACTCTTTCTGTGAAAGTTAAATTCATATAGACCTGTAACTTCATTTCAAAATACAAACAATGAACCTGCCTGTTAATTTAACTATACCCATCAAATGACCTTGCAGAATGAAATTATCTTGACCCATCAAATGACTTTTCTGTTTTGCAGAACTAAATCATCTTGTTATTCACAGAGAAGAAATGAACAAAAAAATCGTTTGCACAGTCTAAAACAATACCCACAACCTTAACTTCTTTTAATCATAATTTGGAGTCCGCCATGCAAAGTCAATACTTGGCGAGAAAAAACTGGGAATAATAAATAATGTGTTCAGACTGTCAGATTACGGTCTCAATCACTGCTGCCGACAACATTATGATGTGCCATTTTAATTTTCCTGCTTTTATCAAATGCCATCATATATTTCACAAAAAATATGCCACGCCAAAATAAAGACTTTTCTTACCAAATGCCACGTGTGCATATATAACATTTTGCCAACAGAACGGATGTTTGATATGGTTAACAATCTCCCCCATTTTTGATGCAAAAATTTTCACCAAGAAATACAATGCTGATTTACCATGAAATGCTAGAAATCAGACCAACTAACCAGAATCAACCAAAAACTGATAAAACAATCAGAGAAATCAATTCTCCAAACTGTGAGATACATGATTAACCAACGAACCAATCCAATCAGTGATTAACCTATGAATGAAACATGTGATCCAAATGCATCCAAATGCAAGAACCAAACCTGAACCTGACCAAACCAAATCTGTAGAAGAACCAAACCAAACTTGTAGAAGAACCAAACCTGTGACCAAACCAAATCTGTAGAAGAACCAAACCTGTGAAAATTCTTGTTAAAAATTTGATGATTGAATGATTACTCCCCCAAAATTTATGCATCAAAAATCTAACCATCTGCTTTTCATAAATGTTTTCTGTGAAAGAAGCAGAAACCTAACACAGAATATTGAAGAGTAAAAAACTTATTCCAGCATGGATTGAGAGAAGACTCCCAATCGATTTCTTAACTGTTCAAACAATTCTCTAGGTAGAGCTTTGGTAAAAATATCAGCAACTTGTAGTTTAGAAGGCACATGAATAAGAATGACCTCATTTGATGACACATGTTCGCGAATAAACTGCAATTTGATGGCAACATGCTTAGTTCTAGAATGCATAACAGGGGTTTTAGAAATCTGGATAGCACTAGTATTGTCACAAAGGATCTTCAGAGGTTTTTGAACATAAATACCCAAATCTGAAAGCTGATAAGACATCCAAAGTAACTGAGTACAACATGTTGTTGCAGCAATAATTTTAGACTCGGTAGTAGAAATAGTGACACATTCTTGTTTTTTACTGTGCCAAGCAACTAACCGATCACCTAAGAAAAATGCAGCACCACTAGTACTTCGTTGATCATCTTTACATCCACCCCAATCAGCATCTGTATAACCAATTAGAGTAAAATCATCATTTTTGGGATACCACAAACCATAATCCAAAGTACCTTGTAAGTATTTAAAGATACGGTGAACAGCATTGAGATGAGATTGACGAGGAGCTGCTTGATATCTAGCAACTTGACATACAGAGTGCATTATATCTGGTCTAGAAGCAGTAAGATATAAAAGACTCCCTATCATAGACCGATACTCCCTCTGATCAACAAGAGGAGATTCATCAATTTTCATCAACTTACATCCAGTTTCCATTGGTGTGCCAACTGGATTACAAGTATCCATTTGAAACCTTTTAAGCATTTCCTTAGCATATTTCAGTTGAGAGATAAACAAACCATGTTCAAGCTGAGAGACTTGAATTCCCAAGAAAAATGTCAAAGGTCCTAGCATAGACATCTCAAATTCAGACTCCATGATTCCTGAAAAAGTTTGTGCTAAATGATCATTAGTAGAACCAAAAATAATATCATCTACATATATTTCAACAGCCAATAAATTTTCATTGTCCATTTTTGTATACAATGTGCTGTCCACATTTCCTTTAATGAATCCATTTGCAATTAGATGTTTATCCAATCTGGAATACCAAGATCGAGGAGCTTGTTTTAAACCATACAAGGCCTTTTTGAGACGAAGAACATAATCAGGCTTGTCAGAAGATTTGAAACCTTCTGGCTGTTCCATATAAACTTCCTCCTCAAGGTACCCATTTAAGAAAGCAGTTTTGACATCCATTTGGTAAATAGTGAAATTTTTATGAGTGGCATATGCAAGAAAGATTTTGATTGATTCCATCCTTGCAACTGGTGCAAAGGTTTCACCAAAATCAACTCCTTCTTGTTGTGCATATCCTTTGCAAACAAATCTGGCTTTATTCCTGATCACTACTCCTTCCTCATTCAGTTTATTGCGGAATATCCATTTTCCACCAATAACATTTTTATCAATAGGTCTGGGAACAAGTTCCCAAGTCTTGTTTTTCTCTATCTGATTTATTTCATCATGCATAGCATTTTGCCAACTGGGATTTGATAGGGCTTTAGTTACATTCTTTGGTTCAAAATCTGCTATCAAACAAAATTGTTCAGCAATATTTACTTGTTCTCCTATTTTGGCTTTCCTTCTAGTTAAAATTCCTTTATCAATATCACCAATAACTTGAGACTCAGGATGTCTCTTAGCTATTATTCTAGAAGATGTTTTTAACTTTGATCCATCACTAGTTATTTTAGAATTGGAACAATTTTCTGATTCTATTTTTCCTGCAAGTTCATCTTCATCATCAGTTTCAACTTTATCATGTTCACAATTTTCATTATGTAAACTTTCTGACTTTTGAAAAGATAAACTTTCATATTCTTCTTTGTCATTACAGCATACAGATGTTTCATCAAACATGACATTTATAGCTTCTACAATTTTGTTCAGCCTTTTATTATAGCATTTATATGCTTTGCTATGTGTAGAGTACCCAAGAAAAATCCCTTCATCAGATCTTGAGTTAAAGTTTTCTAGAGAATCATCATTCTTTCTGATAAAACATTTGCAACCAAATATTTTAAAGTTCTTAACATTTGTTGTTTTCCCATACCATAATTCATATGGAGTATAAGTTGTTCTAATTCTGATTTGTGCTCTATTTAAAATATAAACAGCTGTATGAACAGCTTCTTTCCAGAACTTGTCAGGCAACTTTGCTTCATTCAACATGGTCCTGGCCATTTCCTTGACAGTTCTATTTTTTCTTTCTACAACCCCATTTTGTTGTGGTGTCCTAGCAGTAGAGTATTGTCTTTTTATACCTCGTTTTTCACAATACTCAATAAACTCTTGAGAAGTGAACTCTCCTCCTCTATCTGATCTTAAGCATTTCAGTTTTAAATTAGTTTCTCTTTCCACCATCTTTCTGAAAATTTTGAAACGTTCAAAGGCTTCTGATTTATGTTTCAGAAATGTTACCCAAACCATTCTTGAATAATCATCTACGAACAGCATGAAATATCTTTCATCATTTAACGAGGCTGTTTTGGTTGGACCACATAAATCAGTATGTACTAGTTCAAGTGGTCTATTTGACAAATATTCTTTTGTTTTAAAAGAAACTCTTGTTTTCTTGCCTTTTATACACTCTTCACAAATAGATGCAGGTTTAGTTATTTGCGGTAGACCCCTGACCTTTTTGTTCTTGCTGATTCTAGCAAGATTATCAAAGTTCAAATGTCCCAGTCTTTTGTGCCACAGCCAATTTTCTTCCACTTGACTCATAAAGCGGGTATTGACCAAAGATGTTTCTTGAATAGTTGAATCTATCAGATTATACAGATTACCATTTGTTCTTAACCCACTAGCAATGACTCTATCTTTCCCATTTTTAATATAACATTCTTTTGCATTAAAAGAGATAGAATATCCATTATCACATATCTGACTGACACTTAAAAGGTTATGTTTCAACCCTTCAACAAAGTATACATCATGTATATGTGTATCATTGTTTAAGATTATTGAGCCTTTTCCTGTTATATAAGCTCCTGAGTTATCACCAAAACGTACAAATCCTCCATCAAAGTTTTCTAAGGTTTTAAATTTGTTCTTGCATCCAGTCATATGGTGAGAACAGCCACTATCCAATACCCATGTTGCAGATTTCTGAGCAAATAAGACTGTTTCAACGATTAAGGACTTTTCATTTGTCTTTACTTGTTTCCATATTTGTTTAGGTCTCAAATTTAATTTACACTGATTTGCATAGTGACCATAGTAAAAACATTTGAAGCATCTAATAACTTTTCTTTTGCCTTGACTAGTGCTATTTTTACAAAAGATTGCTTTGTGCCCAAAAATATTACAGTTGAAACAATATCCATTGAAAAAAAACTTCGTTTTCTGACTAGTAGATTCTTCAGATGAACATTGTAAGATATTCAGTTTTTTATCCTTTTCTTCAAGTAAGAGTTTTTGACTTTCTATAATTGAATTTGCTTTTATTAACTCATCTTGAAGATTTTGATTTTCAGTCTCATGATTTGCAACTGATTTTTTTAACCTTTTAATTTCTTGCAGTGATTTTAGAAGTTCTTCTTCAAGATCTACTTCTATTTCTAAATCAGATGAGGATTCAGGCTCATTTGATTCAGATTTAGGAGTATGTATTATTTCAGCCATGAACAACTTTTCCCCTTCTTCATCTGCATCACTGGATTCTTCATTTGGATCTTCTTTTGAAAGAAGACTTTTCTTTTTGAAATCTTTAAACCTTTTATTCTGATTCCAAGGCTTCTTTCTAGAAAACTTCTCATCACAATCGTCAAGTTCAATATTTGGGCATCTAGCAGCAAAGTGTCCTAATTGACCACAGCTGAAGCATTTAGGTTTGCCTTTATATTTCTTTGTCATTCTTTTAACCGGTAATGCTTCTAAAGCATTAGTTAGATCTGAATCACTCTCATCATTCTTTTCAGCCTTAAAGGCTGATTCTTTTGATGAAGAACTAGCTTGATTTCTAATTCTCATTTCATATGCAGTTAGAGTTCCTTGAAGTTGATGTAAAGTCATTTTTGAAAAACTTTTCTTTTCTTCTAATGTAGAAATTTTTGTTTCAAATTTAGGTAGTACTGACCTAATGACCTTTGAAACAACATCATGTTCTTCTATGTCTTCACCTAGACCCTTCCTGGCAGTCACAACTTCCTCAACTCTTAAAAAATATGCAGCAATGGTTTCATCCTCACTCATTTTTAGATTGTCAAACTGAGTTTTAAGAGTAATCAATTTAGACTCTTTAACTTTGTCATCTCCTTGATAGATAGTTTCAAGTTTTACCCATATATCATTTGCAGATTTGCAATAAATGACTTTGGCAAAGACATCTCTAGTAAGTCCACAGAGAAGAGCATATCTAGCCTTCTTATCCAACTCAAATTTTAGTTTCTCATCAGCATCAGTAGGGACTGACGCTGGAACAGTGTATTTTGTTGTTACTACATCCCACATCCTTACATCTAGAGAATGTATAAATGCTTCCATTTTAAATTTCTAGAAAACATAATCATTTCCATCAAATAAAGGTGCCCTATTAAGGAAAGCTCCTTCAGAATGTGCCATAACTTCCAATATCCTTGGATCAATTCCTAAAGGGAATCCTACGCTCTGATACCACTTGTTGGAAGTGCCAAGGTTCTGAGAGGGGGGGGTGAATCAGAACCTTATTACCTTATTTCAAAATTCATTACAATTTTTGCAATAAGCAACTCATAACTGAATATATTCAATCTATGCAGGAGAAATGTAAACATTCATCATAAACATAAAGTAATGGAACTCACAAAATGAAGAGACACCCAAATTGTGCCGAGTGGAAAACCCTCCAAAATCTCACGATTTTGTCATAGGGAGAAAAACCACTCCTTGAACCTGTATCCTTTATTGATTCCCAATCCTTTACAATCGGTAGTAACTACTGCTCAGAAATTTTAATACATCTCATATACATATACAAATATTGTATATGTCACTCATATATAATACACAAGTTTATGATAAAACTTTCAAGCCTCTTATCCCTCAGGATACATATAAATATGTTTTTACACACACTCACATATTTCTAGAATTACAAAGTGCTATATTTATAGAAATGAACCGGTCAGTCGGTTACACATGTATCTAAGCGAACTTGGAGTTAGGTTTGTTATACAAACTTCCTTTTAAATGCTTTTCAGCTTAACAAAGCAGTTTTAGTTTATGAATTTGTTTACGTCAAAAATTGGTAATCATTTAAGCTTCCATATGGTACTTTTGAGATACTTTCGAAGAAATAGTTTCCATAACGATCATTTGCATTACAGCCGGAAATGCTTAAACATTTCCTTTTGTTTTGAACAAACAAAAAAAAACTGTATATAATATCCTGGGTTTAATACCCAAAATTTATTCAATCTTCTAAAACTGCGTAGAGATATTCTGGGTTTGAAACCCTCTTTAGAAGATATCAAAAATGCAAAACCTCATACCTGTGATGCCCAAGTCTCTGCCCGATCCTGAGAAGTTTCTCCTTTTTAATTTTCCCCAGATCCTCATACATGTGAGCAAAGATCAAATATGTAAGAAAATCTTTTACTCTTTCTGTGAAAGTTAAATTCATATAGACCTATAACTTCATTTCAAAATACAAACGATGAACCTGACTGTTAATTTAACTATACCCATCAAATGACCTTGCAGAACGAAATTATCTTGACCCATCAAATGACTTTTCTGTTTTGCAGAACTAAATCATCTTGTTATTCGCAGAGAAGAAATGAACCAAAAAACCGTTTGCACAGACTAAAACAATACCCACAACCTTAACTTCTTTTAATCACAATTTGGAGTCCGCCATGCAAAGTCAATACTTGGCGAGAAAAAACTGGAAATAATAAATAATGTGTTTGGGGTAGGATTTAGATTATATTCATATTTGTAACGTTAAAAAGCGAATAGTACCATTTAGTACTTTCCTACTTTTATCAAATGCCATCATATATTCCACAAAAAATGCCACGCCAAAATAAAACCTTTCCTTACAACTGCCACGTGTATAACATTTTGCCAATAGAACGGATGACGGATGTTTGATATGGTTAACAATCTCCCCCATTTTTGATGAAAAAAATTTCACCATTTCATATAAACAAGATAATGAACTGAAATACCATGCTAATTTACCATGAAATGCTAGGAATCAGACCAACTAACCAGAATCAACCAAAAACTGATAAATCAATCTGAGAAATCAATTCTCCAACCTGTGAAAAACATGATTAACCTATGAACCAATCCAATCAGTGATTAACTGATGAATGAAGCCTGTGAACCAAGTGCATCCAAATGCAAGAACCAAACCTGTAGAAGAACCAAACCTGTGCCAAATCAAATCTGTGAAAACCAAACCTGTAGAAGAACCAAACCTGTGCCAAATCAAATCTGTGAAAATTCTTGTTAAAACTTGATTGAAATTGATTACTCCCCCAAAATTTATGCATCAAAAATCTAACCATCTGCTTTTCATAAATGTTTTCTGTGAAAGAAGCAGAAACCTAACACAAAATATGGAAGAGTAAAAAACTTATTCCAGCATGGATTGAGAGAAGACTCCCAATCGAATTCTGAACTGTTCAAACAATTCTCTAGGTAGAGCTTTGGTAAAAATATCAGCAACTTGTAATTTAGAAGGCACATGAATAAGAATGACCTCATTTGACGCATGTTCATAGAATAAAACACCGTTGATGTAACATGTAGTTCTGGGAATGCATAATAGGGTTTTAGAAATCACGGATAGCACTAGTATTGTACAAAAGGATCTTGAGAGGTTTTTTGAACCCTCAATACTAATCCCGAAAATTTGATAAGACATCCAAAGTAGCTGGCAGGTACAACATCTTTACATTTGCAGCAATAATTTTAGACTCAGCAGTAGAAAGAGTGACACATTCTTGTTTTTTACTGTGCCAAGCAACTAACCGATCACCTAAGAAAAATGTAGCACCACTAGTACTTCATTGATCATCTTTACATCCACCCCAATCAGCATCTGTATAACCAATTAGAGTAAAATCATCATTTTTGGGATACCACAAACCATAATCCAAAGTACCTTTTAAGTATTTAAAGATACGGTGAACAACATTGAGATGAGATTGACGAGGAGCTGCTTGATATCTAGCAACTTGACATACATAGTGCATTATATCTGGTCTAGAAGCAGTAAGATATAAAAGACTCCCTATCATAGACCGATAATCCCTCTGATCAACAAGAGGAGATTCATCAATTTTCATCAACTTACATCCAGTTTCCATTGGTGTGCCAACTGGATTACAAGTATCCATTTGAAACCTTTTAAGCATTTCCTTAACATATTTCAGTTGAGAGATAAACAAACCATGTTCAAGCTGAGAGACTTGAATTCCCAAGAAAAATGTCAAAGGTCCTAGCATAGACATCTCAAATTCAGACTCCATGATTCCTGAAAAAGTTTGTGCTAAATGATCATTAGTAGAACAAAAAATAATATCATCTACATATATTTCAACAGCCAATAAATTTTCATTGTCCATTTTTGTATACAATGTGCTGTCCACATTTCCTTTAATGAATCCATTTGCAATTAGATGTTTATCCAATCGCAGGAATACTGAAGCTTCGAGGCTTGTTTTAAGCTCCATACAAAGACCTTTTTTGAGGCGAAGAACACGCCGTAGGGCTTGTCGAAGATTTGAAAACCTTAGAACGTTTCCATATAAACTTCACTCCTCGAGGTACCCAAAGAAAGCAATTTTTGACATCCATTTGGTAAATAGTGAAATTTTTATGAGTGCTTATTACAAGAAGATTCGATTGATTCCAAAATTATACCAAGCCCAGTTACCAAAGGTTTCACCAAAATCAACTCCTTGTTGTGCATATCCTTTGCAAACAAATCTGGCTTTATTCCTGATCACTACACCTTCCTCATTTAGTTTATTGCGGAATATCCATTTTTCACCAATAACATTTTTATCATTAGGTCTGGGAACAAGTTCCCAAGTCTTGTTTTTCTCTATCTGATTTATTTCATCTAGCATAGCATTTTGCCAACTAGGATTTGATAGGGCTTCAGTTACATTCTTTGGTTCAAAATCTGCTATCAAATAAAATTGTTCAGCAATATTTACTTGTTCTCCTATTTTGGCTTTCCTTCTGGATTTAAAATTCTTTATCGATATCACCAGTAACTTGAGACTCGAGATGTCTCTTAGCTTCAATATTCTAGAAGATGTTTTCAACTTTGATCCCATCACTAGTTATTTTAGAATTGGAACAATTTTACGATTCTATTTTCCTGCAAGTTCATCTTCATCATCAGTTTCAAATTTATCATTTTCACAATTCTCATTATGTAAACTTTCTGACTCTTGAAAGGATAAACCTTCATGTTCTTCTTTGTCATTACAGCATACAGATGTTTCATCAAACATGACATTTATAGCCTCTACAATTTTGTTCAGCCTTTTATTATAGCATTTATATGCTTTGCTATGTGTAGAGTACCCAAGAAAAATCCCTTCATCAGACCTTGAGTTAAAGTTTTCTAGAGAATCATCATTCTTTCTGATAAAACATTTGCAACCAAATATTTTAAAGTTCTTGACATTTGCTGTTTGCCCATACCATAATTCATATGGAGTATAAGCTGTTCTAATTCTAATTTGTGCTCTATTTAAGATATAGATAGCTGTATGAACAGCTTCTTTCCAGAACTTGTCAGGCAACTTTGCTTCATTCAACATGGTCCTGGCCATTTCCTTGACAGTTCTATTTTCTCTCTACAACACCATTTTGCTATGGTGTCCTACTTGATGAAGTGTGTCTTTTTATACCTCGTTTTTCACAATACTCAATAAATTCCTGAGAAGTGAACTCTCCTCCTCTATCTGATCTTAAGCATTTCAGTTTTAAATCAGTTTCTCTTTCCACCATCTTTCTGAAAATTTTGAAACGTTCAAAGGCTTCTGATTTATGTTTCAGAAATGTTACCCAAACCATTCTTGAATAATCATCTACGAACAGCATGAAATATCTTTCATCATTTAATGAGGCTATTTTGGTTGGACCACATAAATCAGTATGTACTAGTTCAAGTGGTCTATTTGACAAATATTCTTTTGTTTTAAAAGAAACTCTTGTTTGCTTGCCTTTTATACACTCTTCACAAATCACGGGGTTTACGGTTGAAATTTCAGGTAGACCCACGACCTTTTTGTTCTGGCGATTCTGAAACAAGATTATCAAAACCAAATGTCGATCTTTTGTGCCACAACCAATTTTTCTTCCCGCCCACGACTCATAAGCGGTATTGACCAGATGTTTCTTGAATAGTTGAATCTATCGATTATCTGATTACCATTGTTCTTAACCCAGCAGTGACTCTATCTTTCCCATTTTTAATATAACATTCTTTTTCATTAAAAGAGATAGAATATCCATTATCACATATCTGATTGACACTTAAAAGGTTATGTTTCAACCCTTCAACAAAGTATACATCATGTATTGGTGTATCATTGTTTAAGATTATTGAGCCTTTTCCTGTTATATAAGCTCCTGAGTTATCACCAAAACGTACAAATCCTCCATCAAAGTTTTCTAAGGTTTTGAATTTGTTCTTGCATCCAGTCATATGGTGAGAGCAACCACTATCCAATACCCATGTTGCAGATTTCTGAGCAAATAAGACTGTTTCAACGATTAAGGACCTTTCGTTTGTCCTTACTTGTTTCCATATTTGTTTAGGTCTCAAACTTAATTTACACTGATTTACATAATGACCATAGTAAAAACATTTGAAACATCTAATAACTTTTCTTTTGCCTTGACTAGTGTTGTTTTTACAAAGATTGCTTTGTGCCCAAATATTACAGGTTAAAACAATATCCATTGAAAAAAACTTTGTTTTCGACTAGTAGATTCTTCGGATGAACATTGTAAGATATTAGGTTTTTATCCTTTTCTTCAAGTAAGAGTTTTTGACTTTCTATAATTAAATTTGCTTTTATTAAGTCATCTTGGAGTTTTTGATTTTCAGTCTCATGATTTGCAACTGACCTTTTTAACCTTTTAATTTCTTGCAGGGATTTTAGAAGTTCTTCTTCAAGATCTACTTCTATATCTAAATCAGATGAGGATTCAGGCTCATTTGATTCAGATTTAGGAGTATGTATTATTTCAGCCATGAACAACTTTTCCCCTTCTTCATCTGCATCACTGGATTCTTCATTTGGATCTTCTTTTGAAAGAAGACTTTTCTTTTTGAAATCGTTAAACCTTTTATTTTGATTCCAAGGCTTCTTTCTAGAAAACTTCTCAGATTTCTCATCACAATCGTCAAGTTCAATATTTGGGCATCTAGCAGCAAAGTGTCCTAATTGACCACAGCTAAAGCATTTAGGTTTGCCTTTATATTTCTTTGTCATTCTTTTAACCAGTAATGCTTCTAAAGCATCAGTTAGATCTGAATCACTCTCATCATTCTTTTTAGCCTTAAAGGATGATTCTTTTGATGAAGAACTAGCTTGATTGCTAATTCTCATTTCATATGTAGTTAGAGTTCCTTGAAGTTGATGTAAAGTCATTTTTGAAAAACTTTTCTTTTCTTCTAATGTAGAAATTTTTGTTTCAAATTTAGGTAGTACTGACCTAATGACCTTTGAAACAACATCATGTTCTTCTATGTCTTCACCTAGACCCTTCCTGGCATTCACAACTTCCTCAACTCTTAAAAAATATGCAGCAATGGTTTCATCCTTACTCATTTTCAGATTGTCAAACTGAGTTTTAAGAGTAATCAATTTAGACTCTTTAACGTTGTCATCTCCTTGATAGATAGTTTCAAGTTTTACCCATATATCATTTGTAGATTTGCAATAAATGACTTTGGCAAAGACATCTCTAGTAAGACCACAGAGAAGAGCATATGTAGCCTTCTTATCCAACTCAAATTTTAGTTTCTCATCAGCATCAGTAGGGACTGACGCTGGAACAGTGTATTTTGTTGTTACTACATCCCACATCCTTACATCTAGAGAATGTATAAATGCTTCCATTTTAACTTTCAAGAAAACATAATCATTTCCATCAAATAAAGGTGCCCTATTAAGGAAAGCTCCTTCAGAATGTGCCATAACTTCCAATATCCTGGGATCAATTCCTAAAGGGAATCCTACGCTCTGATACCACTTGTTGGAAGTGCCAAGGTTCTGAGAGGGGGGGTGAATCAGAACCCATACTATTTTATTCGAAAATTCCTTACAAATTTTGCAATAAGGAACATATAGCAGAATATTTACAATTTATGCAGGAAAAGTATAAGCATTCATCATGAGCATAAAGAAATGAAACTCACAACCATGAAGAAACACCAAATTTGTGCCGAGTGGAAGACCCTCCAAAATCTCATGATTTTGTCATAGGGAGAAAAACCACTCCATGAACCTGTATCTTCTATTCATTCCAACCTTTTACAATCGGCAGTCACTACTGCTCAGAAATTTACCACAACTCATATACATATAAAAATTGTGCATATATCACTCGTACATGTACACAAGTTTAAGATCAAAACTTTCAGACCCACTTATCCTCAGATACATATATATATATATATATATATATATATATATATATATATATATATATATATATATATATATATATGTTTTTTACACACACACACATATATGCATCTAAAGATTACAAGTGTATATATGAACTTCGAAACAGAACAGTTGCAAATTTCTAACTGAACCAGTTAGAATCTGTTCAACAAACTTTCTCTTAAAAATGCTTCAAAAAACAGTTTCAGATTACGAATCTGTTTTAGATAAAATTGATAATCATTAAGCTTCGTTTGAGAGATATTCAAAGACAGTTTCCATAACGGCAAGAAGCTTTGCAACTGACTGAAAACGTTTACACATTTCCTTTTGAACAACTGTATATAATACCCTGGGTTTAAAACCCCAAAAAAAATTTATTCAAACTTCTAAAAACTGCATAGCCATGTTCCGGGTTTGAGACCCTTTTTAGAAGTGAACAAGAATGTAAAACCTTCATACCTGTTATGCCCAAGATTCTGCCCAAAGAACCTCATACCTGAAACACAAGACTCTGTTCGGCCTTAGGAAGTTTCTTCCTTCTTTCATACGCCTCAGATCCTCATACATGAGCAAAAACGAACATAAAAGCAAACTTTTATTCTTTCTGAGAAAGATAAGTGTATAAACCTGAATCTTCATTTGAAATAAAAAACAAACAATGAACCTGCATGTTTTCATCAATCAACTTCCCTGTTTTGCACAAAAATGTCTTGATCCAACCGATTACTTCCTGTTTGTTTTGCAGAATGAATTCAACTTTCAGAAACAAAACGCAACAAAAACCGTTTGCTCAGAATAAACAATACCCACAACCTTAATCAAATTTAACCAAAATTTGGAGTCCGCCATGCAAAGTCAATACTTGGCGAGAAAGGACTGACAATAATCAATACTTCGTTCAGACTTGTCAGTTTACGGTGGTCTCTATTAAAACTGCCGACAATATCATTAAACCTTTTCAATTTTTTCGCTTTAAACAAATGCCATCATATATTCCATGCCACGTCTAAAATGCCATCATACATTCCATGCCACGTCAAAAATGCCACATGTAACATTTTGCCAACAAAACAGATCTGCCACGTATTTGTCGGATGACAGATAAATTAAATAGATAACAATAACTTCATTGTAAGATTCCTGAGCCCATATGATCTCCATCAATGTTTACATAAGAACTCTGTGAACTTATCATTTGTTTTTGGTGTTCTATTTTGTAGATGAAAATTTTCCCTCAAAAATAAAATAGGAAACGTGAAAGTTCTGAGATGAATTGAGATAGATGTGAATTAATATGAGACAGATAGTTTAGAATACCCTTGATGGAAAATGGATTGTAGCACCTGTACGCTGTATATATTTGTTTAGGAAAGAGTTTTTATGACGACGTGGATTTATGGAGGATTTCTAAAATATTTAAGTTGGGTGTGAAATTTTATGGAGTTTTTAATAAATAAGGTTTCATGGATTTTGTAATAATGAACAAGCTTGAGATTTATAATTATATAGTAAAATTTAAAATTATGATACTTTTTAAAAAATTACAGAAATTTTGAAGAAACAAGTGGGGAAACTTTGGATTCCATGATAAAACCTCTTTGAAATTTTAAAGTAACATTACATTTACTGTTATTAAATTTAAAATAAAAAATAACATTAAATTTACTGTTATTGTAAAATATTTCTCCACATTTATAATTATTTAAAAGTATTATAATTCTCTTCATACTAAAATTTCCAAAGTTTCATTCCTTAATCAATTGCTATTGTTTTGTACACATTTTTATTTAACCACACAAAGTATTTTGAAAGTTTAGCTTTCAATGGAAAAGCATACCTGCATGTATATAATATTTTCAGTGCTGTCATATATGTATTCATTCATGTACAGAAAATTATCCAGCGTGGGGGTTAAGGGAGCTCTCTCAGATAAAATTGGTTCTCTGACTGCACTTAAGCTTCTGTAAGTTAAATACTGACTAAATACATTGAATACTGTAAATTACAATAGCAGTCATTATCACAGGTCTCTACTTTTATTTATTTTTACCTCTTGCCTTTTATTAATATGAACATTTCAGGGATTTATCCAACAATAAAGACTTGACCGGAAAGCTTCCAAACAGTATAGGAAACTTGGTTTCCTTGGAAGTTCTGTGAGTTTTATATTTAAGACAATCAAGCCCAACACCCTGTAAATTATATTTGGTTTCACAACATTAAATTGCAGAGTTCTCTTTTTGATGACTAATAAATTTCTATTACCTGCAGGATGGTAATTGGGTGCAATTTCAATGGAGAAATACCAGTTGAATTGGGGAGCCTGACTAATCTTAGTTTTTTGTAAGATTATATTTCACCTTTCCATATATGCCATTAAGTAATACGTTGGATATCATATCTAGAAAGCATAGACATAGATATGAAGGTTTACTGATACAATATTTGTTTTTGTCAGGGCTTTGAATTCGAACAAGTTTACAGGCTCAATTCCTGCAACTCTGGGTAAGTTGACCAGTCTGGAATGGCTTGACATTGCTGATAATCAACTTACTGGGAGTCTTCCACTCTCTAATGCCACTCAATCTGGATTAGACAAACTTGTTAAGGCACGACACTTGTAAGTAATAAGATACAACAATTTATTTAATTTGAGTTTTGATGTCATAGGAATGAAATAATAGAGTATTGTTTGTGATTTTTGTAGCCATTTCAATCTAAACAAACTGTCAGGCACCATTCCACCTGAACTCTTCAGCAATAATATGAATCTGATTCATGTGTGAGTGAGAAATATTGGTCCTTGTCCTCATATGTCATGATCTTGAGCATGTGATATAGATATTGACTGTATTAAGTAGTGTTTATTATCATCTACAGACTATTTGACAGTAATAACTTTAATGGACGGATTCCTCCTACTCTGGGACTCGTACACAGTTTGATAGTCGTGTGAGTATCAACATTCTAACACTGTTCTTTCTTTTTATGCCCTATTTATGGTTTTCGTGGCTATTTCACAGACCAGAATTTAATGGATGCCTATTTAATTTGTGTTTTTTTTGGTAATATCGTTTGGGAAACAGAAGGCTTGACAGAAACCAGATAACAGGTTCAATTCCCCCCAACGTCAACAACCTAACCAACCTTGAAGAACTGTAAGACACTTCTCCTTTCTTTACCTCTTCACTGATTGTGACTGAATTTTAATGTGCGTTATGTGATTCAAAGAATCAAATAGCTTATTTGAAAAGGTAAAATATAAGTTTTTCGTTATATTTCCTAAAACAAAGCATTTAATTTTAGTATTTTATTAATTTTCCTTTCACTTGATTGATAATTGTTTGGTTAGGGCGAAGGTTTAATTTTTATATTGGAGTTTATTTAATTTTAAAACGGATCAAGTATATGAAGTCCGTAAGTAAATTTTGATGTAGAGAAGGCTAACAAAGTTCGTAAGGATTTAGTTTTCATGTAGCTCAATAACATATTTTAAAATAAATATTAAATATTTTAAACATATTATTTTATATAAAAAGCTGTGATTATAAATTATTTTTTATGATAGACTATAACAATAATTAACAAAGGATTAAAATCTATTTTAAAATTTTAAGAGAATTTTAATAATTATATTTTCATGAATTGTATCCATGAATCAACTATAAAAATTACAAATGATATCCATGGATTAGTTGAACTAGTACTAAAAATGAGCCAAACTCTCATGTCAAACTAGTAGCCATAGCCCACCACAATATCATCAAGAATAACCTAGATCCCTCATCACCATTGCAAATGAATTAAGGATTCTAAGACATCCCTTA
>VDFB02088671.1:0-119353 GCA_007258455.2 Sequoia sempervirens | reverse complement strand
ACAACTTTTTTAGTTGGGAGGACAAATACTTGCTAATGATTAAGCCCTGGACTCAGATTTCAACCCTAAGTCTAAAACTTTTAACAAGATTCCGATATGGGTTCGGTTGCCTAATCTTCCCCTCCACCTTTGGAGTGATTCTCTTCTAGAGGATGTGGGTGAAGCCCTTGGTGATTTCTTGTTGGTGGATGAGGAATCTTCTGATATTTATCATTCCACCTTTGCCCGTATTCTAGTTGAAATTGATGTTTCAAAAGGACTACCTGCTGAGGTTTTACTCAATTCTTCAAAGGGTTCTTGGATCCAATCTTTAGATTATGAAGGAATTCCCTTCCGATGCAGAAGGTGTTTTAAAACAGGACATGTTGCGGCACATTGGGGATTTGAGAAAAAAACTAAGAAGGCTACTTGGTGGAATGGTGCTTCACAACAACATTATACGGTTGAGAAGGGATCTAATCAATTTAGGAATTTTTCAGAGGTGGTTGCTTCTGAATCTCAGGATCTTGAGGCATCCCCTCCGGCTACCTCAATTGGCGAGGCGGCTATGGCTTCCCCTATTGAACAGGTGACTAGGTCTCAGGTGGCCAGTCCTGGTGATAGCGCCACAGCTTCCATGTCTGGTGGCTCTTCAGATAAGTCTTTTCCTACGTAAAGGAAAAATGATGAAATCTCTAAGACTTTGGCGTCGAGCATTCATCTTCAAGATAATTGTGAGCTAGCCTGGCTTGACAAGGCACTGCAAGTTGAGGAAGGTTGGATTACTGTAACGGGCAAGAAAGCTAAAATCTCTAGGCCTTCTTTTGATATGACTCTCCGCTCCCACAAGAAAAATGCTAAATGTAAATCCTGAAGAGTCTTGTTTTGGAGCTGGTTTTTTGGCTGGCTGCAAGCTGTCTTTTTTGTAGTCGTGCTCTTGTTTGTAAAGGGTTTCGGGTCCCTTCAAAACCTGTTTTAACTTTTATCAAAAACACTCCAGAAAGAACTCCAAAACTAAAACTAACTCACACCCACACCAAAACATCAAAAAGCATCAAAACCCACAAGATTAGAAAACCTAAAAGTAGCCATCACCATTGAAACTCAATTGCAACCTCTGAATGGAGAAGCACCTAAATGTTCAACTAGGATTTATCTTTCAAACTCGAAACTAAAGAAGAACTAGGTGTACCAACCTCGAAGCAAGAGTCTGAAATGATTTCAGCAGCACTTCGTTATAATGAAAATGAAATGCCAAATGAGGAGGTAGAGAGGCATATTTAAAGGCTCCAAACCCAAAAATTCAAAACTCCTTTTCCCTCCAGAATGAGACACCCAAATATGAGGAATAAAATAATATTTATTAAAATTCATTTGGTTGTGTATTTTGGCATCCACTTTACCTTGGCATAAAATATAATTTAAAAAGTATTTTTCTCCAACTTGGGCATCCAAAAATGAAGCCCACCTTTTAAAATCAACTTAAGTCATAACACCTAGTCAAGGGGGGCCAAAAGCAACAATAAAATATAATGACTTAAGTTATCAACTTTCCTTTTCTCACTCCAAGAAAACTGGAGAACCCTCTGCCAAGCCTGCACTACCAGAAATAGTAACTGAGTATTGAACTACTGTCAAACCACACTGCCAAAAATAGCACTTACTAAAAATAGCATACTGCTAAAAATAGTAAGTGACTCCAAACATTGTTTGAGCACATTTCAAGTAGCCATCGTAACTTACTAAAAATAGTAAGTCCAAAAATGGTCACTAATCAAAATGCATGTGACACCCCCTTGAAGCTCTCTGAAAACCCAGAAAGACTCAGAAGACATACTGGCAAACTCCTGCATGCATCCTCTGAAAAATAAGAAAGATAACTCCTAGAAAATAGGAAACCCTAATTCTACCTCCAACTAGCCCATGGGACTCCGGAAATGGGCTATCGACCACTAAAAAGCATAGGGCTAAAAAGGGGACATTACAGTCCTCCCTTCCCAAAGATTGCTTGTCCTCAAGCAATGCCACCACAAATCCAAAAATAATAGACCAATCCACATAAAAACAAGATCCCAGGATCCCACATCCATCTCAGAGAGGACCCACCATGCCGACGATGCACCACTCTGATCACAACTGTGGAACCATTGTGCCAAATTTGCACTATCCTCTCCTATAACTCTGAAATGATACCATCCCCAAGTCTCAATCTGAAACACCTGGAAGTCCTAAAATCAACACCATGCAACATCTCTTGCCCAAACATCTCTAAGAAGCCTATGTTTGCAATGCCACTACCTAACACGATCCTAGGCAATGGGAGGGAAAGTCTACTCAACTCATAACCGTACTCCTCAACATATCTCCTCATGGTGTCAAGCAAAGCCATGGCTGCAAAAGTGACTCCCTCCAATCTTCTTGCTAAAAGGAAAACCATTCTTAGCAAGAGTTCAACCAACTCATTATCATAATACCACACACAACCATGAAGACTTCTGAAAACTCCGACTATTCCAACTCCAAGAGTCTCAGAATGATGAACCAAAGCATGTGGAGGTTCATTGTCCTGAATCAACACTATGAGTAAACTATCAAAATTTGTTTCAAAAGCCTTCATGAGATGAACTTTGCAAGTTTGAAAGGTTTGAAAAAACAAATAATCACCGTTGTTCAAAGCTGGGGTCAGCAAGGTACAATCAGATTTATGCATTCTACTAAAGGGATAACAGCAATGCCAAAGGAACTCCCAAGTATGAGTATGTGAAATGAGAATTGTGTTGCACCCAAACAACTCATAAGTGGCTGGAAAATACTCCAAAGCAATCTTCAATTGAAACCTTTCACCTCCTTGACAAGAAATAATGAGCCAACTCTCCTAAATGAGAGAAACTCCCAATGTAAGGCGGCTGGTTTGCATCCAATCAGCAAGTTCAAGACGCAAAATCTGCCCCTATCTATGCCAAGGAACACTCCCAAGTGTAACCATCCATTCATTTCTCCAACCCTTATTAAAATTTCTCTCCAATCCATTTGTTGATGAACAAATGGAAATACCAAATGGCTGGTAAGGAAGGGGACAACACCATAAATTCTGAAATTTTGATCCTTATCCCTCCTAAGATCCTTCTTACCATACCCAATAAGCTTCGTCAAATGATGTTGAGGATCCCAAACATGGATACCAAACCAAGAATGATCTCCAACACACCGGAAAAAGTACACAACACATCTCCAATTGCCAATTAGAACCAAATGCATGCTCAAGAAATTGGTGACTTCTTTGGTAAACCCCTGTAACCCATCCATGAGAGCTTCAACAACTATGGAGCATGGAACAATTGTTGTCTTCAAACCCAATCCCCCCAAAGGATTAGTATAAACTAAAGCATCACTCAACCTAAGGGATGGATTTTCAAACAAATAGACATCCTACTTTGGTCCCTTCTCCCACACTTCATAAGTAACAAGCCTTATATCTCCTTTCCTTGCTGTTGTAATGAAATTTCCAGCAGCTACCAAAACAAGTTTTGTTAACACCTTGATGTCAAAGATGTGGAAGTCACCATGATCCAACACTTCCCATGTGGAAACTACATTCTCAACCCTACTTATGCATTCATTATCAAACAACCTTGGAAGATTACCAATCAGAAAGCTTGACATGTCCTCATGGTTTGATATATGTGAGATAAGAGGGATTCGCTGCACACGAGTCTCTTCATTCTCAAGAGAATCCCAGGGAACAAACTGCCCTTATCCACCTCAACATAAGCTAAATGAAGAAATTGCGAAGGAAATGTATGCATGTTAACTTTCAAAGAGAACTGCTTCAGATCTCGAGATAGTGAAACCTCCAAATTTCTGCTTCCAACAGAGCAGCTCTCGGCCAAAGAACGGCAGTGCAGATTCATGACGCCAGTGCAGCGTGTTGTCGTCCAAATGGTGCGTTGGCGTCCTGAGCAATAGGGAGCTTAGGAACTCAGGCGGGAGAAACTCGGTATCACTTCCTAACTCAGATCTAAAGTCTACTAAACAGAACAATAAAGCAGAGAACAACAAATATGAGAAAAGTACAAGGAGAATTTGGAGAAAACTTACCCTCAACTGGACGTTCGAGTCTTCACTCCAAGCTCCGCTTTGCAAACTACACACAAAACGAACAAGGGGAAAATGTTGGGGCTATATAGGAGTCTGCCGCAGTCAAACCCCCGCTTTGGTGTTCCCACCTCCATGAATAGCCAGATAGAAAAAGAGTGTAACCGAAATGGACAAAGGGGGTGGTGAAAGCAAAATCCGCATCAAGAGTAGAACCCGCACCACCAAATAGTAAATGAACAAGAGATACAAATAGGAAAGAGTTAGAGAGAGCGTTACCCACAGGCCTTAGCCCCCTTTGGAGCACACGGCCACACCGTTGAATGCTTGCTATAGAGCTTTTGTTGTTGGAGGGACCTCAGTCCAACAGAGCTTCGCTTGTAGAAGTATTACTTGTCAAGAATGGAAGAGATTCAAGAATGAAGTTGAAGAGAGAGCTTGGTTGAATGAATTGAACCCCCAAAATGAGAGCAAATGAGGGGTTTTGTTGCATGCAAGGGCGGCAAAGAGCCATTACACCTGAAAATCTAACTGCTAGGACACATGTCAAGAGTCAAAATTTGAGATTCTTCGTTTCAAACTCAAAAAATCGACAGGACGCTAGAGCATCGCGTAAACGTCCAAGGCATCAATTTTCGGGAAACGTGTCATCAAGCTAGTGTTGCTTCGCCACTAATCCACATGGAGCTAGAATTACAAAATTCTGACCCATGGGATTTTTGTCATTAATGTGCTTAGTGTCATAAATGCTAGGCAAAGTGCTAAAATGTGGAATTTCCCCTAGGTGCAATTCTGCGACATCACATTTTTCCCTCACTTTAGTGGGTTAGATTATGGGAAAAATCAGCCATACTAAAGTAGAGAAGAAAAATTTTACCCAAACTTTGAAATTTTATGAATTTGTGTGCCAAGAAAAAGGTGCCTCAAAGGTCACCGAGGTCGAGCTAGCCAGTACCGAAGGTGCCCCCCAACAACTGAGCTCGACAAACAGTGCAAGACCAGTTGTGAAAAGTCGCACAAAATTATAATCTGCAAAACTCAAATTTAAGTCAATTTCGAAAATCGGAAGAAGCTACAACGGCGAGAAGAATGGTCCAAAAAAATTCAATGATTGGGAAGAAAAATATGATAAAAAGGTGACTATATGCCCCCTCCTGAGTTTGCCCCTAGCTAAGTGGGGTAAATTCAGGATAAATCAGGGAGCCACAAACTCTAGGAAAAATGGGCCTCAGGGGGCCTATATATACCTAGGTCGGCCCCAAGAAGGGTCATTTTCACTATTCATTGTGAGGAAATTGTTGACTTTTGTGAGAGAAAAGTCAACAAAATGCCAATCCGAAGGGAGTATGAGGCGCCAAGGCTAGAGCAATTGAGGGAGGATATCGCCGAGGGCCACCAGGTGGATCAGGTAGGTCTTGAAACCTCACTTATAATACATTTAAGCATGTTTTTAGGAGGTTTATCCTTGTAAAGCTGTGCATGCGTCTACTTTCCATGCTGGCATTTGAGATATGTGTCAGCGTCCCGTTCTTTCGCCGTCGTCCTAATTTCGCGTTGGCGTCTGAGATACGTGCTGGCGTCCTCAAGGCTTCGATGGCGGAACAGGACAAATGCGTGGCACACAGACATCTGCACGACGCGCAAAAGTCTACAGTGAATTTTGCTTTCAGGTTTTTTCAAAATCCGACATTTTGATTTAAATTTTTTTCACTTCTCGCAACTATCCTAAGATCCGAGAGCATCCCGGTGGGCGAGCATACCGACTAGTTCGCGAGCAGAGGGATCACCTCAACGAGGAGGAGATCACCCGCCTACAGCAAGTCGATCTCTGGCATGCATTCACTATGCCAGAGATGTGATATCATGAGTGGATGCTGACAGCCTTGATGGAGCGGTGGGATGCCACCACATCATCTTTCCAGTTGCCTACTGGAGAGATGACTATCACATTAGAGGATGTTTATCAGATTCTCGAACTCCCTATCCATGAACAGCGAGTGGCAATGAAGCGACGCGAAATTGACGCCACGGGAACCTGTCGGACCCGGTGTCCTCTGCTCGGGAGTAGGCCAAATGGCTGATTTGACCACGAGGGCACATTTTATATACACCTTTGGAGCGATCGGGAGGCGGACTCTGCGACACTTGTTGTGTAAATAGTTGTGACTATAGCGCCAGAAGAGTCACCATAGATGGAGCCAAGGCTCTCAACTACCACATGGGAGCCTGCGTCCATACCATACATGAGATAAGTTGACACGGAATGATCGATCTCTTCACGGTACTTAACGCAGCCTTACATGCGGAAGTGAGTACGTTATATGATGACGGCCTTACGACATGCACCTTGCCTTGCTGCAAATTGGGCTTTAGCCCACATCATGTATGCACAAAGATGATCGAGTTCCCACGGTCACAACCCGTACAACATCCCCACTTGGCCCGCCAGAGTGCGGTGGCGGGGTGAAAGTGGAGGCCACCGAGTGACCTGGATTTTGAAACTTCTGGTTGATACCGCCGATCCCGGTCGGGTGAGATGGAGACCCTCTCGTTTTTCAAGTGTTGGATGATAGCGGTACGCCCAGGAACCTCTGGCGGAACGTTTTCTCCTAGGTAGCGCTGACCGCATTATCATGCCTTATTCTGGAATTAAGTGTCATGTGGGCAACCACGGCTATGTCACGAGACCATCCCTCTTGCAGGTAATCCCCGTATACGGGCAATGAGTGCTCTGAGATCAAAGATATTCCCGCCCTCCTATCACCCAGAACTGTTCTATTAGATGATGATGATGGGCCTAACTGAGATCTTCCATCAATAGCCGTAGCAAATAACGTTAGTATAGCTGCAGATTTTAGAGGATGGTGGGACAAGCACCGTCCTCGTCCAGTGTTCTCAGAGGATGCCCCCGGAGGGGATCCTGGCCCATAAGGGGACATACCAACACAGGCACCATAAGACAGGAGGAGAGGCCGAGGAGGCAAGCGGGAGCAGGGTGAGGAGGAGCAGTCAATAACGTCATCGAGGTCGAGGCAGTGGCAGAAGTCATCTCCTCCACCAACTACCCTCGTCTCGTCGGCACCACCAGCAGCACCTACCATCACAACAATGGCAACTTTAGCAACACCAGGAGCGGTCGCCGATACTGGCGGCACAGGTCCTAGCATTGCTCCTCACCCTAACCTTGCTCCTCACCCTGACCTTGCTTGGCAACTAGGGGACCCAAGTATACTGAACATGTTATTTATATTTTGGTACCTTTAGTTTTCTTTATTGATGATTACACAGATATGCCATGCGATACTGATCCTATTCTTTCTTTCTGTGGTTGTAGAGGATGTACAGGGATGGACTAGGTTGATAGCCCAGTGCATATCAGAGGTATCCCCTAATGTGCCCATCCAAAAGGGCGGTCCTCAAGGCATACCAGCTAGTTTCTGCAGGGCGACATGCCCACTTGTTCGAGCCAGTAGCGCGTCTGAGGACCACTTATGAGGAGCGGGGGGCAAAGATCGTGCAGGGGGCTACAGACGCTACCACACTCCAGGGGCAGCATGACCAGCTATTAGGGGAGCTACGGACGACACTCGCAGAGCGAGATGCAGCCATGATGAGGATGGAGGTCACCGAGCAAGGGCACGATGCCCTTCAAAGCCGCCTTGATGACCTCGCAAGCCAGTTGGCAGTCGTGATCCTGACAGGTGATCAGCAGCTACAGCAAGAGCTAATGCAGGCCCGTATGTAGATATGCTCCCTTTAGGGAGAGATTAGGGGGATGCGCGCAACCATGTCCGCGTCACACTCACACTATTCTAGGTCTATCTCCACTGTGCAGCCCCTTCCCAAACCACAGTCACAGCCAGAGCCTGAGGGCTCAGGGAGCCATATGCCCCAACCATAAAGAGCTCCTATTTTGTACATCAATTTTGTAGCCACGAGATATATATGTTTTGTAGATCTTTTTTGTATATACACTGATACACATATTCAATAGCCACTCATTTTTTACAACAGTGGCCCGATACATGTATATGACATTTGATATATATATACGAGATAGTGGTTCTGACATTATGGCATTGTGTATTTCGAGGTGTATGCTTGTTTATTTTCATGTATGTTGATGCCATGGATGTTATGTATGTATATGGATGTATGTTGACATTAGATGCTATCATAATTTAATGAACACACACGGATGTATGTTAATTAATTACAATGATGATCTAACTACCTTAAAAGATGTAATGTAGTGCATGGATACATAGCATAGTAAAACACATGTATGTATATTTCTCACACACACACACGGTCACATCATAACACAAAAAAATTTCATAATGTGTTAATGAATAATGCCAACATATGCAATGCTACTAACCTTAAAGAGTGAACACCACACACATGACACATTAGACACTACGCATAGTATCGATGAAGATGCATCGCATTAACGGGTTCTTTTAGAGGCATTCCATTCATAGACGATAATCCATAGGCACCTGAACCATACACAGAGATGACAATGTAAGGGCCTAACTAGTTAGGACTAAATTTCCCCCTTTGATCATGTGGCGCATTTACATTTCTCTGATTCTCATAGAGAACTAGGTCATCCACCTTAAAAGTTCTGGGAAGCACACTTTGATTATACTGTCTTGATAACAATCGTTGATAAGCTTTACGATGATCGAGGGCCTGCAATCGACATTTGTCGAGCATCTCTAACTGATGCAAACAATTAGCTCAATAAGTCTCGTCGTCAATTAACCCTTTAAGGGAAACCCATAAAGACGGAATTTCCAACTCTAAAGGCATGATAGCTTCGGCACCATACACGAGGTTGTAAGGCATCGTTCCTGTCGCCGTACGAACACTCGTGCGATAGGCCCACAAAGCGTATGTTAATTGAATATGCCAATCCTTACCACGTTTATTAATTGTTTTACAAAGAATTAGCTCAAGAGTCTTATTAGACGCTTCCACTTGACCATTAGATTGAGAATAATAAGGTGTAGAAAATCTATGTTGAATGCGAAATTTCTCTAAGAATTGCTTTACTTCTTTGTTCTTGAATGGCATACCATTGTTAGAAACAAGTGTAGAAGGCAATCCAAAACGAGAAATAATGTTATTTAGAAGAAAACTACAAATAGCTTCAACGATCGTAGAGCGAAGCGGGATAGCTTCGACCCACTTCGTGAAGTAATCTGTAGCAGTAATGATAAGGGTATGTCCCTTAGAAGGAGATGATATTTTTCCAATAATATCCAACCCCCATTTTGCAAACAGCCAAGGAGAGGCCTGGTTTTGTAACTCTTGTGCAGGTGCATGAATAAGACAACTATGTTGCTAACATTGCGGAAACTTCTTAACAAAATCAAAGGAATCTTGCTCCATTTGCCAAAAGTACCCCATGTGTATCAATTTCCTCTCCAGGGATTTACCACCAAAGTGTCCATCCCCAAAGCTTGAATGGGCTTCTTTAAGGGCAAGGGGTATTTCTACTCTAGTGAGACATCGGAGAAGCAAGCCGTTATAAGATTCGATAAAGGACATCAGACAAGATAACATAACGGGCTGAAAGCTTTCGTATACGTGCGATCGTTTTTCGTCACATCATCGGGAAAGTCTCCAGTCTTTAGGTAGCTGTAAATATTAGAAAACCATTCTCCCGAGTCTACGTGAGAAGACACAAATGCATCGGATTCAGGTTGATCGGAAACAACTGGGATCCGAAGGACCTGAACCACGAAGTGATATTCTTTTGTATCCTCGTCTGAAGGTACTAGGGAAGCAACGCTTGCCATGGCATATGCATGTCTATTCTCCCTCCTAGGGACACTGTCTATTGTGAAAGAGGAGAACTGCCTAAGCAAGGGCAAAGCGAGGTCTCGATATAGAGACAACTTACTTTGCTTAGCCTGGTAGGTTCCCATAATCTAGTTCACAATAAGCTCATAATCACCCAGTATACGGAGATGTCTTATTTTTAGTGCAATCGCAGCACACAAGCCAACAATGAGGGCTTCATACTCAATGATGTTATTAGTGCAAGAAAATTCCAATTGAAAGGAGAGAGGGACAAGCTTACCTTCAGGTGATATTAGGACCACACCCACTTTGGAGCCAGTCTAGCATCTCGACCCATCGAAGTACATTTTCCATTCAAGGGCATAATTGATTGCAAGAATGTTCTCATCAGGAAACAAATCTAAACCCAAGAAGGAGCGAGATGAGGGAGCATCTGCCAATTGATCGGCAACCGCTTGACCCTTTATTGACTTCTGAGTAATAAACTTTATGTCAAACTCAGAGAGTAACATCACTCATTTCGCTAACCTCCCAGCAAGGTCGGTACTAGAGAACAAATGCTTTAGAAGGTTACTTTTTACAATGACATGCATTTCAGCATGGAGAAGATAGTGCTTCAGCTTCTGCGTAGTAAAGACAAAAGCAAGGCATTGCTTTTCCATGGAGGAGTAACAAGTTTCATAATCAACCAAGACATGGCTGATGTAGTAGACCGCTCTCTCTTTCCCAACATCATCATATTGAGCCAGCAAAGCTGCCAAAGCATACGGTGATGCTACGAGGTAAAGCAAAAAGGGTCTATCCTGCATAGCCGGCATTAGTACAGCAGGATTGGCCAAATAGGCTTTGATTGACTCAAAAGCTTTCTGGCACTCTTCATCCCATATAAAGTGAACATCTTTCCTCAACAAATGAGTGAAATGAAGGGTACGATCAGCCAATTGAGATATGAATCCTCGAATTGCCTGAATCTTCCCTTGTAAACTCTGTAACTCAATGATGTTTCTGGGTGGAGGCATGTTAACAATAGCGTCGATCTTATTTGTGTTGACCTCGAATCCACAGTGAGAGACTATAAATCCCAAAAGTTTGCTTGCGTCTACACCGAAGACACACTTAAGGGGATTAAGTCTCATCTTATAGAGTCGAAGCCTCTCAAAAATAAGACGAAGGTTCTTCACATGATCCTGACGGGAAATAGATTTCGCCAAGATATCGTCAACATAATCTTTCAAAATTTTATGAATGAAATCGTGAAATATTAGGGTCATTGCCCGTTGATAAGTAGCTCCCGCATTCTTTAATCCAAAGGGCATAACCACATAACAGAAAGTACCCCAAGGGGTAGTGAAGGCTGTCTTGTACTGATCCTCCGGATTAATACGAATCTAATTGTAACCCGAGAAGCCATACATGAAAGACAATAAGGCATGGCCAGCAGTCGAGTCCACAATCATATCTATATTAGGTAACGGAAAATCATCCTTAAGAGAAGCTTTATTAAGATCACGAAAGTCAATGCATATACGAATGCGGCCATCAGGTTTACTAACAGTGACAATATTCGAGATCCAAGGGGAGTAGTCGATTGGACGGATAAAGCCTGCTTTCAACAACTTCTCTATCTCAATCTTAACCATCAACGCCACCCTGGGATTGACCTTTCGGATTTTCTGCTTAACTGGCTTGGCGTTGAGACATAGGACGATATTATGTACTACTATATACTCATCAATGCCAAGCATGTCCTCATACATCCAAGCAAAGATATCAGGATGAGAATGTAGGAGATCAGAATGTTCGTCTGCTTCTTTTGAAGAAAGACACTTCCCAATCTTAATTACCTTTTCAGAAGACTTAGGATGCATAGAGATTTCAGTAGTGTCCCCTTTGAGGAGGGAACTACAATCTCCAGGATGCATTATCGGAACATCATCACTAACATTAGATAGAGGTTCCTCTCATCAACGCTCAAGACAGATTCTCCAAAATATGCTCGTTTATGCAGGCAATATAGGAATCGTCTTTTGTGGTGAAAGGGAGGCAAAGGGGAGTAGGCTCCTAAGAATTCCTCAAGTGCTTCATCCAAAGAGAAAACATCTAAGGGGACTTTCTCGACCTGTACCCCATCCTCTATTAGTTGAGCGTGTACCAAACTAAGTGGTTCAACCGAAATCATATTAACACTCCACCAAGGTTTCTACTTAGATTATTCAACAGAACACCCCAAACCCAGATAGCGCTTTCGCAGCTTAAACTGAATGGGGACTTGGATTCCTTGCTCAATATGCCCTAGGCCTTTTTTCCCATAGCCATACCGAGAAGCGAGTTGATATCCAAAACCATAGCGAGTTTGTAAAACCTTGGGAGGCGATGGCCCTACATAGAGGGCTTCGTTCCACCAATGAATGTCAAACACATCTACAAGGGAACAACTATCTCCTTTACTCGATTCACAAACATTAACCTCTTTTGCAAGAGTGGGACTACTCTCCTCAATAGGGGAAGGACTAATCTCCTGGATAGGATCACAGTTCCCTTCCTCAACGGGAGCATTGTCCACTCTTTCGTCAAAGGCATTCGGGAGCTTTAGGCGAGTGGGACTCACCTTGTATTCTCCAACAAAGAACTCGAGGAATTCTAAGGATCCCTAGTCATCACCAAGGAGAGCATTTGATTTAGAAGAAGTAGACGGGGAGGACTTGGGACTTTCTGCTTTAGGTGACTCGTCTTTGGCGGCGTTCACTTCGGGGACAACTTCCATAGAGGGTATAGCCAAGGAACACATCATAGCATCAGCAATTAAAGATGGAAGACAATTCTTAAGAGTGGAGACAACCGAAGCCCGACCAGCAGTCGCTATCACAAAGGTGAACAGCTTCTAGGTCAGCTTTAACTGTGACCACCCGATTATTTGCAACAAACTTTAAAGAAGGATGTAAAGTAGAAGTTACGGCACCCATAGCATGGATCCAGGGTCTCCCCAAAAGAAGATTGTAAGGTAAAGGGCCAGGCATCACTTAAACCAAAGTAGGTAAGGTAACAGGGCCTAGCTGCAAAGGCAGTATTATTGTGCCTAGAGCTTGGCGACCAACATTATCGAACCCACGAATGTACAAAGAAGAAGCAGCTAGAGAAGACGAATCAACTTTAATCTTAGGCAATAGATCGATACCGCAAACGTTGAGAGCCAAACCAGTGTCAACGAGGGTACACCTAATGCCAATATTATTAACATTAATTATAATCATTAAAGGGTTCGCTTGTTTCGGCACATCCGGAGGTGGGAGTTCTTGCGGATGGAACGTAATATTTGGCGAATCCGCACGAATATGAGCCAACAGCATATTAACATCAGTAGGCCTAGCGGAGGCAAGAGGATCTTCTGCAAGGCTTCCTAAAGCATTTCCTGATAAACCGGAGTGGTCTGAAGCAAATCCCAAAGTGAGATCTTAGCCGAAGTAACGCGGAGTTGCTCAACAAGATCATAATCACATGGTGCTTTAGTCGCAGGTTTAGGTGCTGAAGGAAGACTTGGTTGAGAAGGCAGTAAAGAAGTAGGAACTTGAGTAGATTGTGGTGTAGGAACAGAAGGTTGTTGATCCAAATTCTGTTTATTTCTTCTTGTATTGTATGTATGCCTGACAGCATCGTAGGAAGTAGAGTCTGTAGCTTTTACAAACCTTGAGTACAAATCTGGTGAATCATCTCGATAAGAAATCCCATAGATAGAATGATCCTTCCTTGGAGAAGGGCTAGCTTGGGTCAAGTAAATGACGGGTTTCTTGGGGCTTGGAGGAGCCACGGAGACCACCACTATCATAACCCCAAAGAATGACATTTTTAAATACATTAACATCATCTTATTTTTTATATATATAAATATATAATACATTTTCACTTACAAAGAACACACATTAATTACACAAAAACAAGCATTAAAAACTATATGTATAATTTCACATCATATAAATCACAAAACATGTAAGACTAAACTAATCCTTAAGCACTCAAATGATGCCCCTCTCTAGAGGTGCGATCCACTCTTCAGACACATCCCATTGAAGGGACACTCCTTCCTCTCCCTCAAGATAGAAATAAGGGAGGAGCAGCAAAGGAGAGAAGGGACAACAGACGGACAAGAAAGAGAACAGGATAAAATCGATAAGGCAGCAAATCGCAGGTGAACACTCACTTAGCTTGATAATCTAACACTTCTAAATCAGATATAGTGCTTGCAAAACTTTGTTGATGACTGTATTCAATCTGTATATTATTGGGAGTCAATGATGTTTGCAGAACGTTGTGGTGAACATATTCAATCTGTGTACTATATGATTCATTGATGTTACACAAACTCTATTGATTAATGATTTCGACCTGTACATTATATTTTTTGTTCCATACCCGCTGATTTGTCCATGTTGACCCCTGTATGATTAATTTCTGAGATCAGTCCTCCATAACCGATAGTCCCTGGGAAAGAAAGACTATGAACTCTGCATCATAATGGTGGTTGAGTGTCCCTTGATCGGCCATAGGATAGAATTACCAATAATAGTTTCTTCAATCATTATCTCATTGCATCGTTCTTACCCTTGGGATGAATTCTACTGCACTTGCATTTGAATTAATGCTAGATTACATAGGATGCAATATCATGGATTTCATACATCATAGAAATGCACTATCATGGGTAGACCAGAATATGATAATACTACATGTAGACTCCATCAATACTAGACATTTTATTGGATAGAATGCATTATCATTAATAAGACATAATATGATAAGAATTGATGTATTAACATGGCTACATGCACTTTTGCATTATAATACATTTTCCATAATATAGCTCATTTGTTTGTATGCTCATGCTCATACTCATAAAGCATAATGAATAGAGATCAATAATACATGCATATGAGACTGTACAAAGATTGTCTTCTTCGTGCTTGTAACTCTATTAGGGAGGGCGAACCATGAGTAGAGTGGTGCCTAAAAACCCATGGCACTCCTCTCATGTTTGCTATACTGCAATAATGATTATGTCTAATTTTGATGCTAGATATTCAAGCTAACATATGGATATGTAGACATATATGTATATGGTGAATGCAGGAGTTACTTCAAGAAGGCCATTGGGTGGGAATAGAGACCCCAAATCCTTCAACCTCCAAACAACTTTCGAACAGGACAAGTAAGCAACATTACAACCACAACATTTACCGACTCATCAGCTTGCGAAGAAGTTTGCTCAAGAGATTTATAGATAGGGGAAGACGCTTCTAAGAAATCCTCTAGAGCATCATCCAACATATTGAGATCTTCCTTAGAGAAAGCATTATCGTAGACATAAAAACATTGTAAAAATAGATCTGACATCTTCACGTCGGGTTCACCAAAAATGTGAGATAAGGGGGATTCGCTGCACACGAGGCTCTTTGTTCTCAAAAGAATCCCAGGGAACGAATTGCCCTTATCCACCTCAACATAAGCTGAATGAAGAAATTGCGAAGGAAGTGTATGCACGTTAACTTTCAAAGAGAACTGCTTCAGATCCCGAGAGAGTGAAACCTCTAGATTTCTACCTCCGACAGAGGAGCTCTCGGCCAAAGGACGACAGTGCGGATTCAGGATGCTAGCGCGGCGCGCTGTTGTCCAAATGGCACACTGGTGTCCTGAGCAACAAAGAGCTCAGGAACTCAAGCGAGAGAAATTGGGTCTCATTTCCTAACTCAGATCTGAGGTCTGCAAAATAGAACAATAAAGCAGAGAATAACAAATATGAGAAAAGTACAAGAACTTGGAGAAAACTTACCCTCAACTGGCGTTCGAGTCTTCACTCCAAGCTCCGCTTTGCAAACTACACACAAAACAAACAAGGGGAAAATGTTGGGACTGTTTAGGGGCCTGCCGCAGTCAGACCCCCACTTTGGTGTTCCCACCTACACGAATAGCCAGATAGAAAGAGAGTGTAACCGAAATGGACAAAGGGGGTGGTGAAAGCAAAACCCACTTCAGCAGTAGAACCCGCACCACCAAGTAGTAAATGAACAAGAGATACAAATAGGAAAGAGTGAGAGAGAGCGTTACCCACAGGCCTTAGCCCCCTCTGGAGCACACGAACGCACCATTGAATGCTTGCTAGACAGCTTTTGTTGTTGGAGGGACCTCAGTCCAGCAGAGCTTCGCTTGTAGAAGTATTGCTTGTCAAGAATGGAAGAGATTCAAGAATGAAGTTGAAGAGAGAGCTTGGTCGAATGAATTGAACCCCCAAAATGAGAGCAAATGAGGGGTTTTGTTGCATGCAAGGGCGGAAAAGAGTCGTTACACCCGAAAATCTGACTGCTAGGACATGTGTCAAGAGTCAAGATTCAAGATTCTTCATTTCAAACTCGAAAAACCGACAAGACGCTAGCGCACCGCGCAGAGGTCCGCACGTCGTGCAAGCGTCCAAGGCATCAATTTTCGGGAAACGTGTCATTAGGTTGTTGTTGCTTCGCCACTGATCCACATGGAGCTAGAATTATGAAATTCCGACCCATGGGATTTTTGTCATTAATGCACTTAGGCGTCATAAATGTTAGGCAAAGTGCTAAAATGTGGAATTGCCCCTGGGTGCAATTTTGTGACATCACAATATCAAATTGTCAATAAGCTGAAAACCGTACTCGGTCTCATGCTCAGACACTTCACCACATGTTTCATCTTCCAGCACAAAGAGGGGGTTATCATAAGTTGCCTCTGCACCCACTTCAAAGAAAGAATTATCAAGAATTTGAAAATCATTTCTTTTCTCTTGCTCCAATCCAACTTGATGATCCAAATCTGCACTTGCAACTTCTGATTTTTTTGGGAAGTACTCTAAGTCAACCTCCTCTTGAAGACTATCAAGCTCATCAATCACTTGCTTGATTTCTTTAGCTCTTTGTTCATTCTCTTGCTCCCTAAGACGTTTGGAATTAGCTAGTTGATCTTCTACCTCCATTAGTGCCAACTGAATATCTTCTAACATATCTTTTGTCAATTCAGGCTCAAGAGTAAGCTCATCAACCTTCCTCTCTTTACCTTGGAATGCACTAATGGTCTTCTTTGCAAATTCAAGGGCATAATCTCGATCTCTGATCAAGTGTAAATACTCATTTTCAATTTGTCCCTAAAGAGTCTTTGATAAGTTGCAGATTAGGGAGAGTGACTCCATCTCTAACTCCTTCCCGTCTCTCTTCAACCTTGAGCCTTCCAATAGAGTTCTTCAGTCAAATTGTGTGTGTGGTCAAATCTGGCTAGAGCTTGCACTTCACTTTCAACAGACACTATGAATTGACCTTTCCACTCATAAGTATGCAAAGATGGTGAACTGCTGATAGGTTGCATGTCAAAATCAGAACTTTCATTCTTACCATCAATGACTCCTTGGTTGCTCCTAGACTCTTGTCCCTCATCACCCACTTGATGACATTGCTCAACACCAAGATGAGAATCAGACTCAACAAGCTTGCTAAGCCTTTGCTTGTAATCGGCTCCATGCATTATTAAATCAGATTTGTACCTTTAAACTCCTCAAGATTAGCTCCTTCAGCAGCATCCTCAAGGTTTCCATTGTCCTTTGAAATTGGAACATCATCAGGATCAAAGGGAAATTTGTCCCATGTAGGATCCTTATCATATGTAGGTGCCATCACACCTAGATCCCAAGTATGGAAAAGCTGATTGCTCTGTTCAAAAGAAAGGTGCTCATTGTACTCCTCTTGGGGTGTTGTCTCTCTGAATAAGTCACTTCCCGACTCACTATTATTGATATCAACATAAGTATCTCTCTCCAAAGGCTTAGTCTAGTAATCAAACCCAAAACCACCCATGTCACGATCACTGTAATGAGGTAAAGAATCATCAGTGCTAGCTGTTTTGAAAATTTGAAGAGCAGCAAATTCTTCATTAGTAGCTGCAATCTCGTCAAGAGAATCATTCTGGAGCTTTGCCATACAAGTTTCTCCATAAAAGACATCTTCTTCATCGGCAATCTCATAGCTTACATTGTGTTCTGAGTTTCGAACATCATCCGGGCCAAAGGGGAATTCATCCCACATAGGATCTTCATTATGCTTAGGTGCTAACACACTCGGGTCCCATGTGCTAAGGGGCTGATTGCTCAGCTCAAAGTATATGTGATCATTGTGCTCTTAATGATTGGATGCCCCTATGACTGAATCACTCTTCAACTCCCTAGTCCTAGCATCATGATAGTCATTCATCTCCATATCTGGCAATATCAAATCAGTCCTAACCGAACCACTTTGTCCACCACATACTGGGCTTTTTAGGCTATCATCATATGTATGAACAACATCCCACTTAACGTCATCCAAGCCACCACTTGATTCCTTGCCATGACAAGGTAAGGGTGATGAAACAATACTAGGCTCCCCTAGAGGAATAACCAACGAACTTGTACCTCCTTGAAGCTGGTCCATCATGGATGGTTTGTCAAATACCATGGCAGTATCTTCCTCAAACTTCAAGTGTTCTTCATTCGCAGTTTTGATAGTTGACTCTTCTTCTATCTCACGGTCATCTTGAAATGTCATGTGCTCCTTGCCTGTGCCATCATTTCCTCTAAGACGTAGAGTCCCATCATCAATGCTTGTTGACTAATTTTTGTCTTCTTCATGCTTACTTCTAGGCTGAAAATCACAAACAAGCACTTCTTTCTTTGACCCTTCATCAATGGCAAGTTCTTATTTCTCTTTCATTTTTAACCCTTCTTCAACGGCAAGTTCTGATTTCTCTTTCATTGTTCTTTTGATGTACTTCACCAAGCCCATTTTACCAAGTTTCAATATTACAACACAACTCAAGAAAGAGTCAAAAGAAATTGTGTTTTAAACCCATCTGACATGCCTTGATACTCTTCAAATAATTGGGGAGCCTCTTGTTCATACTGCCTCTTGATCTATTCAACAACTCTGCCAAAATCCACTGTCATAACTCTGAATTTTACTGATCTTCCAAATGGCTGGCACGAACTTTAGCTCTAATACCATTGAAATATCCCCCTTAGTTTTTTCCAAATTTTCTCACACAAGCTTTCACCTGTTAGCGTTAGCCCAATGCAATAATAAACAAACTGAAAGCAACCCTTCACTTTTTGATCACCCAGATCCCAAAATGGGCAAGGTGAGAGCATACGGTGCAAGGGGATTTAAATATAATATCATTGCTGAAAGTACAAGTAATCTAATTGGCGGCAAGCCAGCCAATAGAGAAAGAAAACACTTGACGGCAAAGCCAGCCACTTCCACTTTTTAGCGGGCTACAGGAAAATAAAGTAAAGCAAAGTACTTGGCGGCATAGCCAACCACTTCCACTTTTCAACAGGTAACAAAAGTAAAGCAAACTCAACCACTTATTCAATGGGAGTGTAATATTAATAACTAAAAAATGGAGAGTTGATTAGTACTACTATATCAGCGTTACAAGATGATAGATTATTACAATATATCATGTGAGAATCAAAGCTATATGAAAGCCCAAGTATCATATAACCATCCCTATGATATTACAATGATTAGGCATCATGGAAATCAGAGAAAGCAATGAAATACCAGATCTGATATGCTGCTACAGCAGTCTGATTTTCTGATCAGCAAACCTGATATACCATCCCGCACACCATCAAACACATATCTCTCCAACCACACCTCAAACTTGTTGCAAATGATGCCAAAGAGCTAGGCGTCCAAGTCCTAGCAACCAAACACCCTAAAACCGCCTCAGAAACTCCAACATGCTTCCCAATGCACTCCCAGCCAAGATGTATGGCCCCCAAGGAGAGCGACCTGCTCTTAAAATTTGGATTCTCCATCTAAAATCATAAAACTTGGCAAGAATGGGCGCCCTAGCATGAGGATTCTATTAAACCAATACCCACAATAAGATCTCGCCTTCTCCGATCAGAGTGAGCAATAACATGAATCAGCCATAGATAAACTAGCAACATAAAACTGATATAAACACTCCAAAAATAACTCCAAAACTAAAACTAACTCAAACCCACACCAAAACATCAGAAAACATCAAACCCACGAGATCAAAAAACCTAAAAGTATCCATTACCATTGAAGCTCAACTACGACCTCTGAATGAAGAAGCACCTAAATGTTCAGCTAGGAGTTATCTTTCAAACTCGAAACTGGAGAACTAGGAGGTGTACCAACCTCGAAGCAAAAGCCTAAAAAGATTTCAGCAACACTTCATTATAATGAAAATGAGATGCAAAATGAGGAGGTAGAGAGGCATATTTAAAGGCTCCAAACCCAAAAATTCAAAACTCCTTTTCCCTCTAGAATGGGATGCCCAAATATGAGGAATAAAATAATATTTATTATAACTCATTTTCTTGTGCATTTTGGCGTCCACTTTATCTTGGCATAAAATATAACTTATTTTTTCTCCAACTTGGGCATCCAAAAATGAAGCCCACCTTTTAAAATCAACGTAAGTCATAACACCTAGTCAAGGGGGGCCAAAAGCAACAATAAAATATAATGACTTAAGTTATCAACTTTCCTTTTCTAACTTCAAGAAAGCTGGAGAAGCCTCTGCCAAGCCTGCACTACCAGAAATAGTAACTGAGTACTAAACTGCTATCAAACCACACTGCCAAAAATAGCATTTACTAAAAATAGCATACTACTAAAAAAAGTGACTCCAAACACCATTTGAGCACATTCTAGGTAGCTGTCATAACTTACTAAAAATAGTAAGTTCGGAAATGGTCACTGAACAAAATGCATGTGACACCCCCCTGAAGCTCTCTAAAAACCCAGAAAGACCCAAAAGACATACTGGCAAACTCCTGCATGCATCCCCCTGAAAACTCAAAAAGATACCTCCTAGAAAATAGGAAACCCTAATTCTGCCTCCGACTAGCCCACAGGACTCTGAAAATGGGCTATCGGCCACTGAAAAGCATAGGGCTAAAAAGGGGGCATTACAGATTATGTATTTGCACAGGAGATTGTGCAATCATTGTGAGAATAACCAGGTAGATTATGCAATCATTAGGGAAAAAACACTCTCAACAGTCTATCAGAAGTGGCAATTTCGCCACTATGCAAACAAAAATATGGGATGTGAAGAGTTTTTGACTTTTCAATTGCTTCTTCAACATTCAATCTTCATTTTCTTAGTATTGGAAAGTCTTTGGAAAGCCATATGCTTATTGTAAGCAAGTTTTGGAGGGATCATTCTTAGTTTGTGGCAGTTTTGGAGTCCATCATTCATTGGAGTATGTTGCTTTTGAGTCTATCTCACACTCTCAAGGTGGTATATGTCCATCTTCTTATTGTAACAAGGGTTGTTGCAGGTTATCTTAATGAAGGCAAAGTCATTGTAGGTGTCTTGGAGCTTCGTGGATACCTCAATAAGGCCAAGACGGCTAGTGAAACATCTATAAAGACTGTGACTTGGTGGCATTAGGAGTATTGCTCACTCTTGCTAGAGTTTTCTCCCTAATTTAGGGTTTCTCCAGCTATATGCTTTGTGTTGCATTTGTGTTTGAAAGCTTTTCTTGCATTGTGATTACAATATTTTCTCTCTTGTTGATGTTTGGACATGTATGAACATCTTATGTTGCTGTCATAGCCATCGGGTATGTAGAACCAGGAGGTTCTCAACATGTTCATTTGTGAGTATCCATTGTTGATGAGAGTTGTGTGGAATATCTACCATTGTTTAAGAATCAAGTGGTATTAGAGCAGTCTTTCCTTGTGCTTGGAATTCTGCATGTGGAATATCTACCATTGTTTACAAATCAAGTGGTATCAGAGCAGTCTTTCCTTGTGCTTGGAATTCTGCAACAGCCTTATGTAGTTGTTCTACAATTTATGAAAGTGTAGGGTTTTGTGGCTTGTAAGGCATGGCCATGGGAAAAGCCTAAAGAACAAACTTGTAGAGTTGGAAGGAAATATCAACTCATTCGAGAGGAGAACCCAAGTTTGATGAAGTCGGTGCAATCCTTACACAAAAAATGAGGAATTCCAAGTCTAGTTAGAGAGCCATGGAGACTTCCTAGTGTGCACTTTGGAAAAGTTACATAAAGAATTACAAGCCAAGCATGGCCATTGGAAAAGTTGCATCGTGTTGATGGAGCGGGGAGGAAAAGACAATCCTCCATGAAAGGTGAACAGACCCAAAAAAAGGTATGCATTGTAGAGACTCCTCCAAATTTATTCCTTCCTCTCAAGAATCTTTTGGTGGTTATGAAAGTTACACTAAGGGACTCAGTTCAAGGATGTTGTCCAAGATGGGCATGATGGAAAGGGGCTTGGAAAGAATAGTCTATCCCATTGAGGTTGCGCAAAGGCCTCAAGATGGTCATTTGGGACTTATGGGTAGCATTCAAGAGGTTGGAGAGTGTTCCGAGAGAGTATGCATAGACAAAGAACCTAAGTCATCAAAGTTGAATAAAGAGACCTTCCAAGGTAAATTTGCAATACCTTTTGCTCAAGTTAAAGAGGATTCAAAGCCTTAGATTTTTGAGCAGGTTCCTAAGAAGGTTGTGATACCTCGAGAAGAGAATCTGAAGCTCCAAAGAAGATGAAACAGCAGCTCAAAGATGGGCATGATGGAAAGGGGCTTGGAAAGAATGGTCTATCCCATTGAGGTTGTGCAAAGGCCTCGAGATGGTCATTTGGGACTTATGGGTAGCATTCAAGAGGTTGGAGACTGTTCCGAGAGAGTATGCATGGACAAAGAACCTAAGTCATCAAAGTTGAATAAAGAGACCTTCCAAGGTAAACTTGTGATACCTTTTGCTCAAGTTAAAGAGGATTCAAAGCCTTAGATTTTTGAGCAGGTTCCTAAGAAGGTTGTGATACCCCGAGAAGAGAATCTGAGGCTCCAAAGAAGATGAAACAGCAGCTCCAACATGGAGAAGATTACAAGAGGTTCCATACCATTTAGGTAAGAGCGAGATGATGCCAAGGAGTGGACAGCAAGATGATGCCAAGAAAGAAGACAAAGTATGTAACAATGAAGTCTTTCATTGAGGGCCTTTTTTGCCACAAGAGAAGATGTATTGCTATGCATCATTGGGAAGTAAATTTTTGAAAAATTGTGGTCTAAGAAATCATTATGAAGCTATGTATTGGAAAAAGGTTTCGAGAATCCTAAGACCTCTACAAGGAAGGAGGGTAAAGTAATAAACCTAACACTCATAGTGAGAAGAGAGGTCAGTTTGAAAGACAAGAAGAAGATATGTTCAAGAGGCTACAATCACTTAAGGAGCAGCAAAAGGAGGAGAAGAAAGTCCACAAACGCTCAGGGCTGTTTCATGAGCCTAAGGTACTTTTTTGTAGAGATAACAGGTATGGAGCTCAAGTGACACCTTGAAGGACATATTGGAGTTATGTGCCTGTTCATTCTTTTGACGACTTGATTGGACCAGTAAAGAGGACAAATGCCAGATTGAAGAACAAATTGGATTGAAGGTGTTGTTGCCTAGAAATGAAGTCAAGTGGAATCCCATGGCGAGGTTGGCAAGAGGATTCCTCAATTTGCTAAGTGTTGAGTTTTTGGGGACCAAAAGCCTGCTATTAGGGGAGGTATGATATGAAAGTTGGACCAATTATACTGGACGATTGGGGGTCAGGAGTTGTCAAGTCAATGGCAAAAAGAATGTGATTCTACTATAGGTTTTGGTCATCATTGGCCTCATAAATGCAGTTGCGTTGCAGGGGCAAAATAATATTTGAGTGGCACCAAAAAGTGAAATATTTTTGCATATTTGGATTCCTCTCAAAAAATTGTGCAATTTCAAAAAAATGGCAAGAAAAGGAAGATCAATTCTTAGAGAAGCAATTGAAAAGTCAAAACTCTTCATCTTCCCCATTGTTTTTATATAGTGGTGAAATCGCCACTTTTAACATGTGAGGAAGAATCTGATTTGATTTTAAAGATTAATTCAAACTGAATTTGCATTACTTGTAGCTGCATTACATCTCAAGCATTATTGAGACCAGCTAGTCATGGCAATTAGTGGAGAAGTTCGACTAGTTTTGTGGACTGTTTCAAACAGAAATTTAAAACACTTTGCAACTGCATTTTCAGTGGTGGCATCAACTAATTCAAAATGCAAGTCGTGGCTTTCAAATGGGGCTGAGTCGACTAAATAGACCTCCCATGACTGGCAGAACTTGGAGAGGTGGCATCATTTGAACAGGTTGGGCTTCCTTTTAGCGATTGATTTCTATCCAATTTTCAATATAAATTAGAGCAGCTGCTCATCATTTGGCCGTTCATTCATTTTGATAATCTGAGCATAGAGCGTTCGTGAGAATGTGAGAAGAAGTGTAATCTAGATAAGGATACCTTGACCTTGAACTTTTGTAAGTTATGAATTTGAATATATGATCATGAATCTATTGTAATCTGTATTTGAAAAGATGAGTTTCATTTACTTGGAATTATGTTATGTTATTTCATTTATGCAATGTCATGTGAAATTATTTATGCAGCATGCAATTATGTTATTGAAAAAGGAAAATTTTCATTTCCCTGTTTTTTTGGAAACTTGAATTATCCGCTTCATAAGTTAAATCTTAGGTGAAAACAGGAGAGTAAACATTGGGTATGTTACAGTTCTTCACTAGAAACAAAAAGAGCGAGGTGTCTTTAAGTAAGTATGACATCAAAGAAGAAATGCCTCCTCTCTCAAATCCTTCTACCACAAATTTATTGTGTTTGGACTTGTCTTTGATCAAACAAAGTTTTGGACCTGTCATTTTAAATTCAACTTTCAAATTGCTTGCAAGCATCTGACTCACTCACAATGGATTCTTCTTCATTTTAGGGGTAAACAAGACCTTGGACTTCACATTTTTTTTTATTGGAAGTGAGAGGAGCAATGCCTTTACTTCTAATTTCCAAATTAAAGTTCTCTCCAAGGCTGACAATCTCTTTATGCTTAACTGCAAGAATCAATCTTTCGTCCCAAACATATGCCTTGTAAAATTCTAGTCGATATACCAAATTATGTGACTAGGTAATACTTGGATCACATCATCATCACTTTCAAAATTTGTGACATCATCATTCTCAATATCATCACCATCGTCTTTCTTGAGAACATTGTAGTCCGTAAATGATCATGATAGTTTTATTGCAATCAGCAAAGTTAGTTCCCGACCATTGACAGTTGCCGACTATTGGTAGTCCTCGACCACCATCAACCATCTTATATATTTCTCATTGTACACATGATTGGGGACCACATGCATGGGATTCATAGAACATTTTGTAAAAGCCTTTGAATGAATATAATGACATATCTTTCTGAATAGCTGTTCTGAATTATTCTCGTATCTACTTTACTGTTTGCTCTGTAATAATCAATCAAATAGAGTTAGCAGTAAACAAACATTACTTTGATGTTGCTGATTCTGCTATCTTTTGGGTTGGTGGCAATTTCCTCTATTTTTGTGTATGAAACCTTTATACCAACAATTTTCGGTGTCATAGGAGAACTTGCTGCAAATGTGAAAAGTTGTTGACTGCAGTTCTTTTCCTTTCCTTTAAGTTCTTTGCCTTTCCTTGAAATTCTGTGCATCACTAAAAGTTTATCTTTGGCTAGAAGATCTCCTTTCCTTTTGGTTTGGAAGAGAACATTTCTTTCATCATCATTGTCCCCTGCATCTTGTGCTTCTGATTCTTGAATCAAGCCAACAAGCTCTTGATAGTTAATTTGGTGATTGGTGAGGCTCAATGAGGCTATAAACACTTTGAATGATGAAGGCAGAACATGGAGTATGATAATCATAAATTGATGTTTCTCCACTTCCAATAATTGATTTTTTTATGGTTATTAGTCACATTAGAACTTCTTTGAGTTTTTCATCATCCTATAATCTTAGCATGTGTAACTTCCCTATGACATATAACACCCGTGCCTTGTTTTCACAATCTTCAATTTTTTCCAGGACTCACAAGCATTTTCCATATTTGCAATGCAGGTAAGCAACCTATCTTCAGATGACAGTATAATGAGCACGAGGGCCTTACAATTTTGTTTGACCTACTGCTCTTCTTCTAAATGGCTCAATCAATCAGCTTTTTGACCTCAACCACATTCCAAACACCCTCAAACTGCTAGATTTTTGTCACTTGTGCAGCTAGACGCAGCATATTTGAAAAATAAGACTTTATTTTAAGTATTTTTTTCTCCTCAGCTGGGCACTTTTATGAGAAGTTGGGCACAGATTTGAGGACTATTTTTAGTAACCAAAGCTGCTGATGTTAGGTGCAGAATTAGATTATATTTAGGTGCTAATACTATTTTCTTCTAGGCACTACTTTTGAGTTGTATCTAGGCATTGCTTTTATTGCTGGGACAGGGACAGTGGCAAGTGATTCTGGGACCGTAGGGGATAGGAGGCCTCTTTTTAGGGGATGGCAATTTAAAATAGGGAAAAAAAAAGAGAAAATTTCAATTAGTCATATATAAGGCATTCATCATATACATTATTGAACCATATTACATAACATTAGAGCTGAATTGAGAATTCACATTAAAGTCAACACATAAATTAACAAATTTCATTGCTTTCATTGTCAATGTGCACGTTATATAACGATTACAATAAAATCCCCAAAGGATACAAATTACAATTATCATAGGGGCAAATGCATATCCTTAATACATTTAACGTTTATGCTCACACTTAAATCTGGTTTTCCAAAAAAGATAGGTATGAAAGTGACATAACTATAGATCAGTCCTACTTTGCAATACTGATATAGGATGTCTCAATTAATTAGATGATGTATGTTTCAAGCATGTCTCATTAAACCATGTCCTAAATATTGAAACACTTGGATCTAGAACATCTATTCAAAGACCCAAGGCAAAATTTCCATAGCATTAGGCACAGACTTGCATCTTTTGTTTTTTAAATATATATATTTATATTATATAAAGGAGAGAATTACAAACATCAGATACTTGTGATAACAAAGATCGGTCAGAGCTTAGATTTCATTTTTTGATCCACATTCCCATCAACCCACTTAAAATGACATTTGTCAAACCTACTATTCATCATTGCATATCTACACTTTCTATTTTCTAATACATCTTTACACTAATAATGAATTGAACGACACAATTGAGCACCAAAAATTAGATAATTGCAGTAGCCTTGACCTGACTTTTAGATCTAGTATGCCAAGCATGGAACAACCAGTGCTGGTAAAAAATTTGGTACTGCTTTTTCTTTCTTTTCTTTTTTTTCAATTTCTAACTCTTTTTTTGCTGAGTCATAGGGGATGGTCAGCCATCCCCTAGCAGTACCAGGGACAACCTACCATCCCCTGCAATTTTTCTGCCATTTCTAGAATGTCCTCAAATTTTTTGATGATTAGAGACAGCCCCAAGTACATTTCCTAGCCATCCTTGCATCCCCAAAATGTCCCAAGGACAAGGATAGCTGCAAAGGTCTAGTGGATGCACCCCATGGAACACTATTTTATTGTCTTTATTATGCGTGGCTGGCATTATTTTTGAAGTGCTTTTTGTGATGAAAGGAAAACTAAAAATAAGGTGCTTTGTTCTGATTTGGAGTGCCAAGTTTTTGGGTGATTTATGACCTTGAGGCATTCATCTTTTGTACTCAATTTTTTTCCAAAAACAAAAAATATTTTTTTTCGGTAACTACAGATTCTAATTCCAATTTTATTGTTTGTACTTTTGAAATTTTGTGTGCAACTTGGTGTACTCAAAATTGCAGGTTTGATCAAAAGGTAAGTTAGACAATTGTTTCAAACTCTAGAGTGTAGAATCTGCATACCATGTGCTGAATTTTAACATGGTATCAAAGCATTGTTACTAAGATCTTCCAGGTTTGTGAATGGAATTTGTTGCTACTTGTGATAGGAACTGCAAGAATATTTTGGTGCTTTAATTCAATGGCTGAAGTATCTTGGACCTATGAAAGTTTGTAGGGTATGATGTCCTATTTACTCAAGTGATTGGAGTGTTGATCTCCACTTGTGATAGGTTGTTGATCTAATTTATTTTCTTGTGATTTGTTCAGTTTCAGCATGTATCAACAGCTGTGAACGTGACTAGTCTCAGTCTCAAAAAGGGTGACCACCTAGAGGGTGCTTCAAATTTAACTTCTTGGAAGCTATGTTACCAATTCACCCAAGGAGGGGAGGCCAGTCCCAATCCAATTCAACCCGGGTTCGGGGTCCGGGTCCAATTCACTGTGGGTTGGGACAAGGTCCTATCCACAAACTATGGGTTCGGCCCTGCCGAACCCAAGCAGATCCCCGCCGACTTTGGGTGTTTTCAACCTTTTTTTTTACTTTTTTTAACTTAAAAAGTCCAATATGCCCCCCTAACCCTAAAATGATGTCTACCATGAAGGTTTGTGTGGATTTGAAGATCTTAATTTGGGTCTTATTGTGAATCCAAAATGATGTACGCCATGAAGGTTTGTGTGGTTTTGGAGGTCTTAATTTGGGCTTGGCGGTCGAGGCTCCGCCCCTCAACCCTGCCCTATATTGCGACAAGGAGCACGCCAGGGGCGTTGCCCCCAAAACCCCACGAGGAATGCTACCCCTCGACCCCGTTGGGGGCATTGCCCCCAAACCCCTCCGAGGGGCACTGACCCTCAACCCTACTAGGGGCGCTACCCCCAAACCCCTGCAAGGGGCACTGCCCCCAAACTCCTATTGAATTCATTTGATTTGCCATGTACTCTCCAAGTCCAAGTTTCTGAGTTTTCCTACAAGTCTTCATCTATAATATCGTCATCCAATTGGACAATCTTCCCTGATGCTTACCTACAAGGAGAAATGCCGCAATGTAGTTAATTTTAATATATAATATGTGATGATATTCGAGTTTAACTAATTGGCATTCTAATGTTTTTATATTTTTATGGTGGTTTTGTTTGTTATACAATATATGATGCTATGTGTGGTATTTTGAACTTATTTATTATTGTAAATATGTATATTATTTTTTATTTTTATATGTTTTTGTATGGACAAACCTAAAATGAACCCAACCCCAAAAATTATTTTGACCAAACTCGTGAAATGAACCCTCGAACCCGAACCGATAACTTCGCTTGGAAGTGTAGGTTGTGAATGTTGTTGCAAGAAATTGATCTTTGGTTCTATGTGGAAGCCATGTTAACACCTCCAGCCAATCCTTTTTAGTTGGCTAAACATAACAAGAAGATGGCCAAGGCAAAGTGTATCTTCTTGAATTCTATGAAGGATCATTTGATTCAACACATTGTTGAAAAGAAATTAGCAAAGAAGATGTATGATGCCTTAACCACTCTTCATTAGGGTGTATAACATCTCCCATAAGATATGGTTGAAGAACAAACTCAATGCCACATGCATGAATGAAACAGTCATGGTAGCTACCTTCCTAATAAAGATTGCAAAACTTTTTGACCAGCTTGCAACAACTAGTTTAAGGTGGAGAACAAAGATATGGTACTCATTGCCTTAAATGGGTTTCTCCATCCTAGGACCCTTTTGTTCAAAGGTGTTTGTCCTTGTGAGAAACTTCCCACCTTTGAGCATCTTTGAGATGATTTTATGTAGGAAAACTACAAACTTGAAGCCACTTCAATTAGATTGTAAGATAGTCAAAACCAAGACCTCATTGGGAAGATGAAGAAAAGTGGCAAGAAAGGACCTAGGAAGGGTCAAAAAGGAAAGCACCAACATACAAATTATTCTAAAAAGGTAAGAACAATCTAAGCCATATCCAAGTGCTTCAAGTGCCAAAAATTTGGACACTATGCTTCATAATGTTCTGAGAAAAAGGGGAAGGATAAGCAATGGTAACAACAGAAGTAGTTTGCAAGGAGAATAGAAGCTACAGCAATGGATGAGCTTCCATCCAAGCTTGAAACTACCTTCTTCATGGCTTCATGCTAATCCACTAACACCATTTCTAGTGTAGGTGGTATGTGGACAATGAAGTATCAAGACACATGTCATTCGATAGGAAGGATTTCAACATACTTCAAGAGCAAAAAGCTATATACATTAGAACTTGGTGATGATGCCACATATCCAATTACTGGGATAGGAATTATTTCTCTCTGCATGCTTTTTGGGAATATTGTTGACCTTCATGATGTCCTTTATATTCCTAGATGATTGATGACCCAATCAAGCAAGCAGCCTTGATACATGATAGTGACAAATTGTGTGAGCTTTGGCACGAGAGATTTGGCCACTTACATTATGAAACTCTTACCTTTTTTGTTGAAGGATATGGTGCATGGGTTACCTAAATTCAAGTAGAAAAAACTAGTGCACGCAAGGGATGTGCACTTGGCAAGGACATCATGACTACTTTTTCGAGCAATGAGCACACATCAAAAGAAATTCTAGATCTGATGCATTGACCTATGTTAACAGTTTCATTGGCTGGAAATATGTATTATCTAAGTTGTCAGTTTTGGGTTTTTGTTTATGATTTAATGTCAAAAAAACGCTTTAAAAATTAGGTTTGGATGTTTTTTTTGTTAAATCAGAATTGTGGCGCAAGTGCACATGGGAGAACCTATGGCATGGCTCTACCACTCTCATTGTGGGAACAAGACCCAAAGGCATACCCTACAACTTAGTTTATTATGTTTCCTTCATTGATGATTCTTCAAGAAAAGCCTAAATTAATTTCAAAAAGAGCAAAGATGAGGTCTTTAGGAAACTTCAAGAGTTTAAAGCTCTTATGAAAAATCAAACAAGAAGGAGGATTAAGTTGTTGTGATCTAATAATGGAGGTGAGTATATCTCCTAGGGCTTCAATGTTTTTTGTAAAGATGTAGGGATCAAGAGGGAGTTGACTATGCCTAACAACCCTCAACAAAATAGGTTGTAGAGAGGAAGAGCAAGTCCATCACTAAGATTGCTAAGTCTATGACTCATGACCTAGATCTACCCATTTTCTTTGGACCGAAGCATGCAGCTATACGGCATACATATTAAAAAAATGTCCTTAGTAAGTGTTGAAGGACAAGACTCCAAAAGAAGCCTTCACTACAAAGAACCCTAATGCTTCTCACTTTCAAGTACTCTTAGATTGATGAGTACTTATTGAGTTTGAACTTCATTAAAACTAATAAAGATTCTAATCTTTAATATTTATTTGATAAATCTGATTTGCTAGTTTAGTTATGTACATGGATGATCTTACTCTTACAAGAAGTAGCAACAAGCTCATAGTATGGTTAACAAGGAAGTTGGCATCCAAATTTGACAAGAAAGATATTAACATTATGCATTTTTTGGGGGGGGCTTGAAGTATGGTAAGGCAAAGAGAAGTTTTTCCTAAGTCAAGGGAAGTACACAATAGAAATTCTACAAAAAATTCTGATGTTGTATTGTGAGCCTCTTGCTACTCCAATGATTCAATTTCTAAACTTGAGTAGAGATCTAGAATCAGGCAAGTAATACATTCTCTAACATACTTGGTAAATATTAGACCTGCTATTTGTTTTGCAGCAAACACATTAAGTCAATTTATGGTTGAGCCAAGGCAAGTTCACTAGACTACTAGAAAACATGTGCTCTGATACTTGAAATGCACAGCTCATTATGGGTTGAAGCATGTTGGAGGCAAAGAGTTAGTGTTACATGGCTTTGTAGATTCAAACTGGGTAGGCGATGCTTGTACCAAGAAGAGCACTTCAAGGTTTTGTAATGATAGCCTAGTTCAACAAGAAATGGGCAGCAGTAGCATTAAATTCAATTGAAGCAAAGTATATAGCAGCTTCTTCTGTTAGTTGTGAGGCTATCTAGATCCACAAGTTGATAGAAAAACTTACTAATCAGATGTTGGAGTTGACAATAATGTACTATGACAATTATAGTTGCATCAAACTCTCTAAAATCCAGTGTTTAGTGATTGCTCCAAGCATATCAATATTCATCGGCGTTTTCTCAGAGACAAAGTTCAAAAGAGAGCAGTCATTCTTCAATATGTTCCTTCAAATGAGAAAGCTGCAGACATGATGACAAAGCCCCTGTCAAAAGGTAATTTTGAAATCCAGATAGAGAAGTTGGAGTTGATGGAGAACACCTTCCTTGCAAAGAGGGAGTGTTACGTTTTTGCCACTTGGTGTTGCTAGGTGCAGCAAATTAAAAATATCAGACTTTATTTTAAATGATTTTTTTCTCTCCTCAATTGGTGCTTTTATGACTTCAATATAGAAACAGTTTTGAGGAGTATTTTTAGTGGTCAAAGCCGTTGATGTTTAGGCGCAATATTAGATTATATTTAGGCACCAATATCAGTTTCTTTTAGGCACTGCTTTTGGATTATATTTAGGTGAAACTTTCATTGTATTTACTCTGGGGGGCTGGCATATTTTTAGAAGTTTTCTTTGTGATCAAAGGCAAACTAAAAATAAGGCACTTTTTTTCTGATTCAGAGTGCCAAGTTTATGGATTATTTATGACTTTAAGGTGTCTATCTTTTTGTACTCGGAATTTTTTCCCAAAAAACTTTTTTAAATATATTCAGCAACTGCAGAATTCTAATTTCAGTTTTATTGTTTGTACTTTCAGAAGTTTGTGTATACAGGTCGGTGCACTCAGAATTGCAGGTTTGATTGAAGGAGTAACACAAGTCATTTCAAACCCTAGAGTGCAGAATATGCATGCCATGTGCTGAATTTTAACAAAAACATTAGGGTTTCCTTCATCTTCATTCCCATTCTAGGTAATTCGACTCACCTAGCAGTTTTTCCCAAGCATCAATTTGGCCTCAGCCATGTTTCCTTGCCTCTTTTGGTCTTACTATGATTCAGCCTCCATAAACTACTTAGCTATGGAAAACACTTTGATTTGGGAGGATGGGAAAGTTGACAAATATAATCTCCACAGGATGTCCATGGATCAGGTATCTGGATCAATTTGTAATTCAATACAACCCAAGAGATGCCTAAATTTAACAAATGGCTTGGAAAATTCTTCTATTATGAGTGTCATTTTGCCTAGACAGTTGTTGATGTTATTCTTGTGTTCAAAAAACACAAATTATAGTTCTTATTTCCAAATCTGGAATATCTCTTTTTGGAAGACTTATAACCTTCTGTTATATGCTCCAGCTCTCAGTTTGCTAGCCAAATTACACTATGCCTCATGATTCTCATCTGCAGTTGCATATACATTCTATTCTCATGGTTGCCTATGCCTGTGACCTCTTTTACATTTTCACAGTCATAATTAGCCTTAGAAGAATCTATTACTTCAAAAAACGAAGTAAAAAAATTCGGTGTCCTGCCTCCAAATTTCTTCTCTGTCTCAAAAGAGTGGCCTTGTGCAGAACACTAGCAAGAGAGCTATTCTTCAGCTAGTTGAGTGACAAAATGAGACAAGAAATAATAGCTTGCAGACTTCTTTTACTGTGTGTGGAGGGGGAAAGGGGTGAGGCAGAGGCAGAGGCGGTATATCTTCTGCAGCTTCATAATTGACCCACCCTGTGGCATTTTTTTTTAGCAGAAATGCCATACCCAAATGAAGTTGTATGAATAAGAACAGGAGCTGGAACATTCTTTCTGGTTTTTTAAATTTTTGAGTTTCAACTGAAATTTATATAGCAGAGCAATAGATGTTCGATGGGTTTGAATCTCTAGTGAACCACCATCCACCACAACTTAATGGATTTCCTGATCCTCATGGCCTTCTCACAAACAATTTGCATTGTGTAGGATCCTTGTCTGCAAACCCCCACAATGCCTCGAATGTGTCTATATGTGCTTCATAGCTGCATCCTGCAATATTTCCATAAGCTGCTCATAGTTGAACTTTAGTATCATTTTCAGGACAACCAGAACATAAGGGCGAGAATAATAACAACAGTATTTTCTTTGATAGTAATCCTTGCAAGTCGATTAAGAGTTCCAAGCTTCCAAGTAATGGTAATCAAGATCCTTTATAGAGCACAGGTTTTTGGTGAGACATTGGACCAAATAGCAGTGCCTCTTCTGCAACAATATGACAGCAGAGCTTTTTGTGCTCTTCACCTTTGATGACCTCCTTGTCTATCACCCCATCAAAGCTTCTGTCATCATCAAAATTTGCATTATTACAGAATTAATACAGCAGAGAAGTAATAGTAACAGCAATAGATATAAGTCGTGAGTTTCGGACACCCCCGCACCGGATGCCTAATGTGCAGATCTACTGCCATCAGGATTTGAATACAGATATCCACCTCTTTCTGGCTCTGATAGCAAAATGATGGAGAAGAAGGCAAAGATAAAGAAACATATTTATTGCATTGAATTAACTTACAGATCCCAAAAGGAATTTATTTATAACAAAAACAAAACTGTTTGAGTTGGTTCAACGAACAAACCGTTCCTTTAATGGACAGCTAACACACACTAACAAAACTAGAATCGGATAGTCTAATTCTAATTCTAACATTTAACTCACATCGGTATCTTTGCAAGGCAATAGACTCCTTAACGTATATTACGATATATAACAGTCAAGTAATAACATTTTCAATGTCGAGGATATGAAGAATCTTCCATGAGCATACAAGGGAATGGATGCGGGATCAGCTCAGAGCCAGGTCAAATATTGATGATTTGAAGTGTGGGCACCCAAGGTCCATTCGACTCTTCGCCTACGTCCAATCTATCCTCCATCTACTCATTTCACAGAATCACGGGGGTTTAGCTCCATCTCATAGATTGTGGTGCCTAATTTCATAATTTGGCTCGAGCCTTTAGTTGTCTATACTGAAATTTTAAGCCTTTAGTTGCCTTATATTATTGCTCTCCTTCAAAAAACTATTAACCCGATTGCCTCTGCGCATTAATCATATATCTTTGATTGTATTTGAAAAGCTTTTGAATAAAATTGTAGAAAGATTTTTTACATTAACTTTCCGATCACACTGATGATCTTGATCCACCGTATGGAAGATTTAGAAAAATGTCTCTTTAATGCTAGTGATCTTACAATTCATAGAGCAATGCAGCTTTTTATGCCCAATTAAACGATTTAGTAGAGGACGACAGAGAGATGGTTTGATCAATCAATCAATCAAATAACCCTTGCTATGAATTTGTTTGTTAAAAAAAACCTTACCTTGGGTGAGAAGCGAGTGTTGGGAACGTCGTCACAGTCGGGCCGAACTTGATAGAATGCATCAGTCTTGGTCCTCATCTCCGCCCTATTCAGATTCATCAACTTCCTCAAGACAGACATTGCAAATCAGAATTCACAAACAGGCCGGCATAAGACATGAATACAAATAGGAGAGCCTGAAAGCCTTGGAGGTGGAGCGTGGCCCGTGGGACCCTCGGGCCTCACCCACTCCTAAACCCGCGTACAGTCAACAACTTTTCTATAAATTGCCTTCCCCGAAAGCTGTATCCTACGTGGCGGTACCAGCAACCTCCTTTTCCTGCTTTCTAAAATGCCTTGTTTTCCTCATTTGACGGTCACTCGGGTGTCTTTGGCCCAAAGATTTAATTGAATTTAGTTGACGAGAACGTGATTGTCAAGAAATAAAATGTCTTATATGTAAGTAGTTTTCCAAAGGAAAATAAGGTTTCCCTAGGGTTAACGTAGGTTAATTATATAATTAAGTCTAATTAGATGAGATTAATTAAATATAAGTGGATGTTGATAATTTGATAAATGTATTTATTATTTTAAGAAATGTAAATTTAACAATTAAGTTAATTAGTTCTATGATTTGAGAGTGAGTCTTTTTAGAAAAGCTTTTAGAATCTGATTGATATACGCTCAAAAAATTATGTATTTTTTGTCAATGGAATATCTTTGAATCTACAATGTGTCTATGTTATGATAGAGGAAAAGTTCACAAATTTGGGATGAAATTACAATCACTAATTTTTCCTCTAAGTTCAAACTTGAAACTACACACAATGGTGTTATACTCTTCTACTCACCTAATGGATTTAGGTATGCCCTACTCTTCTTGATGATCTAGAGACTAATGATATTTAGAAATACTTTAAAGTATTGTTTCATTACAAGGACACAAGTTCTCCTAGATCAACGCGCAAAAGTGAACAAAGATCGAAAGTAGCATGCAAGGGCCCTAGGATGCATATTTGTCACTTCTTTTAGTACACTAAATCAACATGTTTTGCTACTAGTTTTCTCCTTCAATGGTCTAGAATGAATAGTTTTTAATTATTTGTTTATTAGGAGATTATTAGAATGAATGCATTGAATGTCTTCAAATATTGGCACACAACATCAAATTCTCACAAATGTGTACTTGGTCAACTTAAGGCGAGGGGGTAGATGAGGTCAATTGGCCAATTATTTTAATTTTGAAATTTAAAAGAGAAGGGAGAACTCTACCACTGTAGTGCCCCTCCATGATTCACCTTTTTATGATGTTTATGTCAGATGCTTATGGATTCATTTTATGTCTCAAGTACTCTTGCTTGTGGTTAGAACACTTTATAATGACATATGTTACAACACGTTACTATGTTAGATGATGTAATACTCAAGACTTGTTAAGATGTTAGGATTATATAGGTTATGTTTATTGTTTATGTTTACCATGAGACTAAGAGTTATTTCTTTATGATTATATGTTGATGATGATTATGACATGTTTATGAATATGTTAGAAATAGAATGTGTTACCTTATTTTGGAATGGTTCGTGATTATTGATGTTACGATATGTTATTTGATATATTATACAATGCTTTTAAATGTTATTTGGGTGTGAAGGGAAGGATTTCATATTTCGCACTTGTGAGAGCCCTACAATGTTTTGATTTCCTTTCACTAGGTATATGATGATTATATGTATATGCACGGTTGTTTTGTGTGTTGCAGGTTGAAGGTACTAGGCATCAACTCCACCTGAATTAGTAGGTTTGAGCGTGCCTTAAACCCAATGGAACAGTTAATCTAAGATAGCACTTGGTCCCCTACCCTAGCCATCATCTTCGAAGAGGATGAGTATTTGGTCCAATACCTTGTTCGTATGTCAGTGTTGTCTATGGTCAGTTGGTCTTTCTTTTCGACCTTGGTTAGGGTTTAGGTAATTGTTTGGCATTTGGTTTGTTTAATTTAAAATTTGTTTGATAAATGTTGTTTCTGATTAATAGATACATTAAAATAAATTATTAAGTAAAAAGCGCACTTTGATAAGTAAATATAAACATATTTATTAATAATCATAGTTTATAATAAATTAAATGTGTAATGTAATATTAAAATAAAATAAAATAGAATTATGGTGGAAAATTATAATTAATAAATAGTAAAAATAATATGAAAAATAGAAAGGCTTTTCATGCAACTCATGCAAAAACATTGAATAGATTGCTTAAAAAGAAAATGTTTTTTTGGGGATTTTGAGAGATTTTATTGGATTTTTGGTTTCGAAAAAAATGAACAGCCTTCTTGTAAATATATTTTCCTTTTGGGAGATTTTTGGATTCGGTTTTGCTGAAGGGAGAATTTGTCTGCAAAAAAAATTCATATATTGTTGATTTAGTGGGAATTGGGGGATTCTTGGAGAAAATTGATTCAAGGTTTTTGGGAAGAAAATTTATGTAAAAGAATTTCATTCCATCGTTGATTTTTGGAAGGGAGGAACGTAGAAGGATAGGCGAAGGAAGGCATTGTATCAAATCAATATGAGGAAACGGATTTACAAATGAGTCTTCATTCTTCTTACGTTAGTGCTATTGTTTTGATCGTTTAACGATTTAATCGTTTTGTTTATAATTTTAGTGCAAATATATTTTGTGCGTATCCTGTAATCGTTGCATTCCTTTTACTTTTGTCTATTGCTTTCTTGAATGTTTTAATAAACCCAATTTGTGTATATCTTGCAACCATTGCATTCCATGAGACGCCATTGTTCTTCACCTGCTAAACTCATTTGCTTGAAAGCTTATTAGCCTTCTCATTAAATTCATTTTGTGCATAACCAATAGTCTTGCGTCCCCCATAGTCGAATACATTTGCTGGAAAGTTTCTTAAGCCTTTTGATAAATCCAAAACATGTAAATCATGTAATCCTTGTGTTGTGCCTGGGTATGCTCTATTTATTTTCCCTGTGTCTCTCTTGTTTCCGCGCACTTGCTTTCCGGCAACATTCACATTTTACAGTTGATACGTTATAACTCAAGTAGCATTCGATAATGCAAATGATGTGTGCCTTTGTAATTTCATGTGATTTAAAGTTTATAATGCATATTAAGAAGGAACTATGGAGGTGTGATTTGCTAAATAGGAATAGTGATTTGATAATGTGTGTCCTGCTATGTAATGAGTGGGTAAATGTAATAAATGATGTGTTGTGTTCTTTTACATTTGATTTCTGCATGTTTATTGGATATTGTTTAATGTGATATTATTTCCTGCGGTTACACATGATACTTTGTATTGCATTTTTTTTAATCTGATGCAAACCCTTTATGTATGGAATTCGATGTACACACTTATGGTTGGTATTCAATGCTATATGATGCGATCCATTTATTGTGTTGAATATTCGATTCTGGGTATTGTGATTTTTATTTGGTAAATATGTCTTATGAATGGTGTTTGATACTTTGAACTGCATATATTGTATGCTTGATAGTCGATACTTGTATTGCGTTTAAATATATTATATAAATGGCATTTGATTTTATATATATGTGTGTATATATATGTGTGTGTGTGAGAGAGAGAGAGAGTGTATATATATATATCATATTATAATTTGATATATTGTACGGTAAACTGCATTTAGTTTATAACATATACATATATATTATGATTATAAAAAAAGAATAATTCTGCCTATAAAATTAATTGATTATGTTAGATAAGTGAATTGGGGAATTAAATAGGGAAAATTTTATTTACTTATAATCAGTTAAATTGAAGGATTTGTGATTATCTTAAGTTTAAATAGCCAAATTAGATTTTTTTTTGTTAAATTATGAATGGAGATTACTTTCATAATTATTTAATAGTTGATTTTTAAATACACTATGTAATTAGTTATTTAGAATAATTGTTATTGTGGTAAATGACCAAATTAAGCATTTAGTGGCTAAGCTAATGAATAATATGAAATGTGAAAATAGTGTTTATTTCATGGTTGTAATGTTTGAATGATTGCTTATATAGAATATTGTGTTTGATTATTGGAAATTGGGGTGGTTTTGATAATTGTTTAAAGTGGGAGTCATTTGTGTTAATTTGTTAAGGTTGGCTTCCAGAGGCCTAGGAGGGACTGTATTTTTTTGTATGTATGGTTTTATGATGGTTTCACTTTGGAAGTGGTTTGGTAATGTTTTGAGTTGTGTGCAAGAGGGTCAATGCCTTGCACTGTGTATAGATTCTTGTGATTGTGGTAAGTGTGCAAGATGGTCAATGCCTTGCACTATGTTTGGATTCATGTGATTATGTTAAGTGTGCAAGATGGTAAATGTTTTGCTTGATGTGTAGGGTTACTAGTTGCAAGTAGGGGGAGTGGCTCTCCATGGGGGTCAAGACCCAAAGTGGTGCCCAGGATAACCCATTGGAGGGTTTCTTAATTCAATGATAACTTTAATAATGAATTAGGGGGATGGGTAGAATTCACATTAATCAAGATAATGTATGTCTCACTCATGTCTCAAGTACTCGTTTAGGCTTGAGATGAGATGGGAAGGCCTGGAATGGAAAGATCAATTGCCTTGTCCTCATGAGAGGTACATTGATTTTGTATGAGTTTATATGGGGGCCAGGGATCGGGAGAGGTTGCCAAGATAACCCAGGATGGGGGTCGAGAGGCTAGGAAGATCCACCAAGGATAACCCATATCAAGCTATGTGATGACACTCCTCCCTATTGTAGTCTAGCATTCCCTAGTTGTGTTTTCCTCTTTATGTTGTGTGTGTGCCTTTGGAAGTGAAGTCAGTGTTGTGAGTGATGTTGTGTTGCAAGTAGTATTACCCCTAATTGTGTTAACCTGTTGCTTTCCTGACCGTCTGTTTGTAGTGGGACCTTGTGTTATCTCCTAGCACGGGGTGTGGACCTCAGGGTTCCACATGGTCAAGAGGTTGTTTCTTTTTCCTCCATTGGGTGTCCTTGTTGCATATTCATGTGCAGGGAGATTGTTCATTATGTTGTGGACTCCAGATCCTATTCCAGATTGAGGAGACAAAATTTTATGTATATGTATTGGATTGTATATTAGTTATATCTCTTATTTTAATCAAATGTATTCTTCCCACATGTACTCAGGGAAGTATTGTTATAAAAAAAATTTGTAATGATGTAACATATATTGATGTATTCTTCTTGTAATGAATACTATAAGGTAATGCATCTTGTATATGTAGTTAGCTAGAAATGAACTTAATGTTGATTATCAGTTGATATGTCATGTGGAATCATTTAGTGTGATGCATTTAAAATGAACCTTGCTTGTTAGATAAATGATGATATCTTGGTAGTTAATGAAATGATTCTAGTTATTTGGTTTATTAGTTTTGTGAGTAGCGTAGTTGAGGAACCTTAGAGGACCTAGGTTTAGATTTTATGTTATGTTACGTCATGCATTCTATTGCTATTTTAAAAAAAAAATTGTTCCATTAATATGGCATAGATAATGTTGTCCTCTGGGGTTCCTTGGCGGGGTGTTACAACCACTATAAAAATATTCCAATATGGTCAAACAATCAGTGTAGCTAGCTAACAGATAAATGGAGGTGGGTGTATAGGTGAATGTGACAAATATGGTGGAAAAGGTGAATGTATAGAAGTGAGTGTGTGTGTGTGTGTGTGTGCATAAGGATAGGGTGGGGCTAAATGTATAAGGGTATATGTGTGTATATTGATGGATAAATGGCTAGGTGAATGAGCCTAACTTTACACAAGCTCATATTATCTATCGCTATGTACATGTATCAGGACATTTCCTTGAAATAGGCACAAACATAAATGGGAAATAGCATGGGTGTAAATTTCGTAATTAAATATCTAAGATAAATAAATAAATGCAATTAACAAGCATAAATTAACCTAGATTAAATTTAGCCATGTTTGAATAGTAATAAATGTGATAATAAATGAGAGAATAGGGTACTTAGCTCTAGGATTAATGAATTGTTATCAATGATGTCATGCTAAAAAGACTAACCACGTTGCAAAAATTGATTGTCCTCAATTTGATAGATGGACCAAATTTTATGTAGTCTTAGAATTATATGTGGTTTAATCATGAGCCCCTTAAGTTTGATCTTGATCCATGTAAATTTGTTACACCTTGTTGTTTATTTACCAAATACTTTTACTTTTCTGAGTAAAAATGATTTTAATGCATGATTATGTCTTGATGATGTTCGATGAATGAAAAAAATATATGAATATGCATTATGATGAAATTACTTTTTAAATGCTTTAATCATACTTATGTTATATTATGAATTTGTGATTTGTATGTTATCGACTAACTACGAACATGTTGCTCTAAGTTGGATGCAGGAAAGTTTGAACCCTCCAAAGGGGAGAGGGAGAGTATCACCTAGAAGAAGAGATTGGTATTGGAACAATTGGTTTTTCTATTTGAGTAGCACACACACTCACTTGCATAGGTTAGAGGAGCCTTGTTGAGTCAGTCTGAGTATCGTATTGGTAAGTGTTAAATATAAGCTAATAGACTTTTTGGTTGTTATGAAGGGTTAGGTCTGGTCATTTTTTATCCTCCTTGATCGTTTGATCAAATTAAATTAAAATGTTAAAACTCTTGTAAATAGCATATATTACATGTTATGTATATTTGAATATATATATATATAATGGAGCATAGATATGTATATATAATGGAGCATATATATGTATATGTATGTAGGTATGAATATACATAGATAATAATATCTATGTATACTCATGCATACGTACGTAATATGTATATGCAAGTGATTAATTGGGATATATATATAATTAAAGTTAATATATTTGGCAATCATATTTGATGGTAGTTATGCCACGTAAAGGTAATGTTAATAGTAGTTTGAATGGTTGTTGCAAAAAATTAATGGGTCACCATTGATTAGCACCACACTATGCATATAGTGAATGTAATTACTGCCATGTAAGTGGTTAAGTTTATGCACTTTTAAATAGTTGTTTGCAGCCACATGAAAGTGGTGATAAGGGAGATTTTTGGCATATGTTTGTATTTGATATTGGAGGACCACGATTTTGGAAAAGGCATGAAATAGTGTTCAATTTTTTATTGACTTTCCAACTTTCCATTTAAGAGACTTTTTTCTGTAACAAAAAACTGCTAGCAACTCCATTTGGTTGGGCCCAGCTAGTTGTGGGAGTAGAGAGGAAGAAATCGAATGGTCTTTGATGTCTTTTCCAACTGAATTTATATTGTTTCAGAACTGAAAACTCCACGTGTGGGATTAGTGGAATTGTTGACTAAATCCAAATGCAAGTCATGGTAGTTAAAGAGCTGAGTCGACTAGCTCCATTCACACGATTGGCTAATTTCTAAGTGGTGGCAATGTGCAAATTGTTTGAACTTCCTTTTAGCAACTGATATCTATCCATTTTTAGTATAAATAGAGTGCAACTTCTCATCATTTGGTTGTTCATTCATTTAATAATTTGGAGTATAGAGTATACATGAGTTTGCAAGGAGAGAAAAGTTTGAGTAAAGAGCATTTGAAATTCTATTTATCAAGTAGTCAAATAGTGAGGATAGTTTGCTAGTTTCAATTATATATTGCTTGGTAGCTGTAGTTTAATAGTTTAGAAGCAAGGGAGAGGTGCAAGAGAAAAGATGAGAGCTGGAAATTGAGAAGGTAACAGGATAAAGTTGAGTCATAGAGCAGATTGGAAGCAAGGATTATCAAGAATCAAGTCAAGCTATTTTAATCTAGGCATGATTAAAATAATTCTCTTTCCTTCTCTTTCAAATTCTAAATCAAAATTTGTATTTACCTAAGTTTGTTTATGTCATTGTTATGTGCAAATAATGGTTGTTAGAAAAGCATATGAGTGTATTTACAAATAGCTTAGTTATTTATGCATAGAGCTAATTTAAAATACAAAGAGATAATGAGAACTAGGGAAGCCAATTGGGTATATCCAGTAGTTTTCATTAATTATATTGTTAAATCATGTTTGCAATAAGTGATTATGAATTATTATTTATATATGTATTTGAGAGAAAGAGCTTCAGTTGAAGGTTAAAATCTCTCTAAAGTTGAGTTTAACCAAAACGACCAGCTTGTTAAACCAAAGTAGCAAAGGAAAGCTAAGTATGGGAATAGGATATTATCCCAATGAGACAATGTCTTATTTATATTGATGTTAAAAGAGTTTATATTGCATATAAGTTAGAGGGTATGAAAATGTGTCAGAAGTTAATAGGTCTTTATTATCTTTTGAAAGTTATTATCTTATATAAGTAGACCAAGAGTCGTTATTACCTACTGATTGAAAATTACATATCATAGATAGAGGACTTTATTCTTCTTTTATTAATCAAAGGCCTTAATGCTAGGGGACTTTAAGGTGCAGAACAAATAACTCTCAAGTAGAAAATATTCTCTAGCATGACTATAAGCTTACCATACATTTATATGTAATAATATATGTGTCAAGATTATCTATATGCAAAAAAGCATAGGTATTTTATATAAATATATGAAGGATAACGTCTGAGAAACCTGTGAAGAATCTGGAGATTAGTCGAATGGTTCTCAGTTGAGTTATCAAAAGTAAACAAATTAATTACAATGAATATAAGATTTTATAATGAATCAAACTAAAAGAGATTAAATTTCATTAATAACTAGATCAATTATGGCATTCTAGAAGGACATAGCCATACTTGGTATGACAACGAAGAGTTTGAACCATTATTTATGGAGAAGACGATTGTCTATTTACGTCCAAAGATTAAACGTTGGACAATTGAAACTTTAATACAAAGAAGTAATCTTCAATTCAAGCTTAATACTAGATTGTTATACATATCGACATATTATCAATACTTTAGATTGAGACTAGGTGCATCTAGTCGATGACATTGTCATCAGTATATTAACTAATTATGCATAAAATATGAGAGTAGTTACTCCCATGATTATAACTAAGGACTTGAGAAAAAGGTAGTTGTCAAGTTCCAAGTTGTTACATGAACGTAACTAGAAAGATTTAATTAGAAAAGTATAAATAATCAAGTCATTTATCAACTTAGTAAGAAAGGACTCGAATAAGAGGAAATTTCCTAACCTAGAATGTTGTGAGAATGTAATGTGGGTATTTGAGTCAGAAGTGTTAAACCTACTTGGTCGGTTAGTCGACACTAGTGAAGTTATCACTATTGAAAGAGATTCTAATTGAGTTAGTTAACCTTTGGTCAAACCAAAAGTAGAGTTAACCACAGGTCAGTAGGATTTCCAAGTTGATTTAGAGGTGGGTGAACTTATGACACCGCTTCTTTAAAAAGTGGATTGATTATATTTATCAAAATTTGGCCAAAGAAAGTGTAAAATTCGCTACTTGCACTTGTTGGCTCACTGTGCTCTAGGTTTGCATAGCTTATCAATAGCGTCATGATAGTTGGAAGGTATCGATAGTTGTATGACTGTACTTGTTATGTAGGACACAACACTAGATACTCAGATGGAAATACTAGGGATTCCAATACTAAACTCTTCATTGAAGGGTAGGGCCACTTCCAATTGGAAGGTGTGCAAGGGATTGTCAATCTATGGTTGGAGGTAAAGTGCTTGGGTGATGGTCTCTCTCTTGCAGACAACACACCGAGGCTTGTGAAATAGAAGAAGTGTAATCCAGATAAGGATACCTTGACCTTGATCTCTTGTAAATTATGAAATTGCATATATGATCACGAATTCTATTTATAAATTGTATTTGAAAAGATGAGTTTCATTTACTTAAAGTTGAATTTGATATTTCAATTATGCAATGTTATGTGAAATTCTTTATGAAGCATGGAAAAAGATATTAAAAGAAAAGAAAATTTTTATTATCCTATTTTGGAAACTTTGAATTATTCACTTCATGAGTCAAAACTTAGGTGAAAACTATAGAGTAAACATTGGGTATGATACATGTGGTATTAGAGCTACCAGGTTCAACACTTGGACCTATGTGCTCATTACATAAGTTTTTCCTCAAACATTACCAGTAGCTAATGTTTGAAATGTTCTTATGATAGAATGGCAAGAAAAAGAAGAACAAGGAAAATAGTAAGGAAGTTAATTTCTTGAAACTTGTCTAACTTTGGGACTAAGAAAGATTCATCCTCAAAGGTTAAACTCCTTAACCATATTAGCTACATAGGAGGTGCTTGGATGGATAACTATGAGACACTCACTAACACACTCAAGCATATCAGGCTAGAGAAGAAGCAATAGGATATAGTAGTTGTAAAGGCTATTGATACTATCTTTGTGATCAAACTAGTCAAACCAACAACTCATAGGGATATGCCTTTGGGTTGTTGTAGGAATGCACCTATGATTAATAAGAAGGTTATGGATGAGTACCTATGAGTACATCCACCCTCCAAAATTGTTTTGGTTCTCTAAGAGTGAGAAAGAACCCAAAGAGATCCCTCTTTTTAATAGTCACATGTAGTCACAAAGAGTCAAAGATTATGTATTAAATAAGGATACTATGTAATCCACGAATAATATAATAAAATTTACATTTGATTAAGTTGAACAAATGAATATGATTAATGTCTTTTGATGCAAATGCTAAATTAGAGGGACTAATTGTTAGCACAAATTAAAAACTTTAGGAGTAGTAGAAAATTCAACTTGATTCAAACCAGAATAACTATGGAGGTAGTCAGGATGCAGGACAACCCTCTGACAACCTCGAATAAAGAAAAATGAGATTAAATCCTAGCAATGGTAATTGAAACAAGATGAGAATTGGTACCTTAGAGTAAAGATCAAAGGCTACAGTAGGTTGAAAAAGGAAACCACCAAGAAATAGAAAAGTTGGTTGCAAAGCAAAGCTTTTCTTAGTAAAGTATGTTAACCAAACAAGAGCTCAGGTAGAGCATTGTTTGGTCGAAGCTAAGATTGAACTTCCAAGTTTCTCAACCAGAGTAAATATGTAATTAGTTGTTGTGCCTCTAGCACACACGCCCCGTTCAGAATGAGGACCCTCTCTTTTCGCTTTGTTGGGTCGCTTTTGCATTCGCCTCTTTTTGCATGCCCCCTATTTTGAGTCCTAAGTGGTCAAGGAGCCCTTGAGTTAGCATCTTAAGTTGACCAAGTTTCATTACCCTTAAAATTTTCAAGCCTTTGTCTTCTGCAGAGTACCCTTGGCAATTTTCCTTCAAACATTTGAACTGTCATCCTTCACGCTGAGTGGGTCCACCTATGCAGGTCACCCTTGGCGGAACTCCGTTTTTTCTTCGTTGTCCCTACGACGGTCGAGCTAGCACATTCACTCACTTTGCTAGTCCTGCGGGCCCCGTCGTCGATTCCTTCGCTGACCGTCCCAAACGACTAATCCTCGGCTGTCGTCCGCTTTGCGGACCCCGCCATCCCCGCCGCTGTCTCTTTTTAAATGCATGCCCACCAACCCCGTTCGCCACTGTACGTGCATTAATGGTGAGAATTTAATTCACTAAATATAAATAGGCGCTCTGACAGGTCATTTTCACCGGCATTCCTCCTACAAACTTGTCAGAGCTTTCAGTCGTCGCTGCCCATTTATGTTTTTCCTTCATTTCTATAAAAAAATTTAAATCTTAAGCAAGGGAAATTTAAAACTAATTAGAAGGAATCATGGCGAACAAAACCCACATCTTAGAAACTTGAAAGTCTTCTGAAATCAGCCTTAGAAAACCATGTGGAACTTCTTCCCTTCGTTGCCATTCCTGAACCAGGGAAAACTGGCCCTTGCGGCCCACAAGACATTTTTCGCCTCTATCAAACCCACCAACGGTAAACTTCTAACGATCGGCCTTCATCCCCTTTGGGTTGGCATATGCCTGAAGGAACTTCCTCGTTACTATCACTATTTAGACTTAAACAAAAATCATAACAAGATATTTTCACCCCCACGGATCTGCAAGTGTGGGCCTCCGCTTGCGGGTTGCCCTTGGTGCCTCGCCGTCCAAAACGGCTAATTGATCCCGTCCTCCCACCTTCCGAGTCTCGCAGCATTTCCATCCTCCAACTTGGATTAACACATAACTCCTTGCAGACCATCTCCTATAGGATTCTGCCAACACTTCGTCATCGTTCAATGCTCATTTCAAACAACAAAATCTTAGGCTCTTTACGTTGGGTGGGCCCCGCCCTAACAACTTTCGTTCAATCCTCCGAGGTAAAATGCCTAAGTTTGAGCCCTTGCGGACCGCCCTTGGCAGGCTTCCGTTCGCAGAGTGTCGTCAAAAGATCACCGCCCAAACGGCCTTAGCCACCCATTCATCCGCGTTACGAACCTCGTACTCACTGCCTTCATTTGAACTCAAAGAACGAAATGACTAAGTGCAGGACATTATGCGGGCTACCCCATGTAGGTGACCGCTTGCAGATTGCAGCCCCACTTTGGCTACTTCGAAACTGCCAATGACCTATGTTGGCCCTCTATGTAGGGCCTGACCTCGCTGCCTCCTTCTAGTCATTTACGAACGAATAACTAATGACAAGGATCCCTGCGAACCCGATGGTGCGGGCCACCGCTTGCATACTATCGTCCCATCTTCATCGTTTGAAATGACAAAAACCTAACGACCTCCCGCGACTCCTCACCCGCACCCTATTAAATGAACTGAACTTCACCATTGAACTGATGTCATCCTTCCTAGCTACAGATCCCTCATTGCGGGATGTCACTTTCAGGATGTTGCCTCGCCAGCGCTGTTTCAAACAACGAAGCTCAAAACAGATGAGAGGGCTCCCGCACTCGTAACCCTTGCTTCCACATGCTTAAATTACTGAGTTAGAATTCTAAGGACCTCGAGGGTGATCAAGCACACGTGTCAAAATGACTCAATACCTTGGTGGGCCCCATCTCAAGTACAAAAACTTGATGTGAGTGGATTCATGTGGGTCATCGTGTCCTGTTCGTTTGTAGCTGCCAGCCTAGGGAAGTCTACACCCCTGGGCCCGCATTGCCATATCTCCCTCAAATGAAAGGTAGATGATGATTGGAGAAGAATGTTATGGTACTTGAACGATAAATTACTTGATTTAACATGGATTTTGTAGGGGTTTGCTAATGTTTCTCATGTTTTATGCATGAATATGCTTACTGGTCCTTTGATTGCAAGATATATGGAATCAGCTGTAGGACCTTCAAGAGCATCCATATAGAAGGAAAAGGGCAAGAAGGCTACCAAAGCACCAAGGGGAAAGGAGGACAAGGATCAAATGAAGTACAAATTCCAAGGGGTGGAAATCAACACTAAGGTCACCACAAAATGGGACACTGTCTCAGACACAAACCTGAGGTACATTGATATTGATGAATTCAGGCAACGAGTCATTGACAACCCTATCATGAAGAATGCCAAGAAGATAAGGAAAAGTGGATTGGCCAAGGCAGCTCGTTTCCCACCTGCCCTCGTGTCTCCTAAAATGGTAATGGCCTACACAGAGGCATATCAAGAAATGACCAAGAGAGTTATGGATCAAGATGGCAACATATTGGTTGACTTGTCCTCCAAGTCTATAGGATAAACTTTCCACATCCCCACCTTTGATGAGATGGAGGAGACATGAAAGGAATATGCTGAAAGCACATGGAAAGTTGATCACCTCAAATGCAACTAATTAATCAATTATGGTTGAAGGAGAAGAGGAGAAGCACAAACAAAGTACCCCAGGAACTCTTCAGAAGTGATTTCCAAGAGGATTACCGTGATTTGGTAATCTTGTTGAGAAGGGTCATGGGCCTCCCAACTGCAGCGTATTTCCAAGAGTGGATGCTCTATTTCATAGAAGAAATCATCAGAGGGAAAACTAAGTTCCATTGGGCGGGAATGATCAGCAATTGCTTGCATGAGCAGTTTGTGGCAGTAAAGAAAACCTCACAGTTCTACATGGCTTCATACCTGGTCTATCTTCTGGATAATTGTATTCAATACAGAGGTCTATTTGTCACACCAAGCCAGACTCTAGGAAGAGAACCAAAGTTCTATGATAGGTACCTACAACTTCAATACCACAACTTCAAGAAGGATTACTGCAGGGTGAATGATGCCTTTATCAGGCACATTATCAGACTACTCGGAGGCAACTTCAAAAGGAGAGTCACTCACAGTGCAAATACCTTCATCTGCCGGTTTGGGATCCTCTTTGTTCAATTTACCAAGTTTACCTATATCAGAATCGAGGGCTTCTTTGAGAGGTCGTATAAGCTACCCCAGTACCCAAATGACCAGCTGGTATTGCTTGAAATCTCCAGGCAGCTACAACATGCACATGTATACTCTTTTGAGTGACAAGCATAGGCCAGGGATTCCTTATCCCCTCACATTTGACCAAGGTATCTATGCAATCCCCACATCCTAGTGTGTGGAGTACTCGAAAAAAGAAATCATTGAATACAACTTGGAGCTCCACACTACCCGACCACAGATGGATCTGTTTCGCAAGTTGAAGAAGTTGGTTGGCAAAGAATACACCCATCTACACAATGTTGAAGACTTTTGGGAAAATTGTAAGGATGATAAAGAGGTGCGCATGAGGCACTATATGCACATGATAGCATATTTTGTTAAAAAATTTAACTTATTCCCAAAACTAGATCAAGTTGTGGAGGAATAAAATACTATTATAGATCGAAGATTCAATGTCATTGCTAACTTGCCACTACCCCTAATAAATTGGGATGAGAAGAGGTCAATGACCTCGATATTCTGACAAAACCAATAGAGGCAAGAAAAAATTAGTGGATTGATGGGCAGATTGCTCAGTTGAAACTTCAAGGAGCCACTTTAACTTGTGGAGAGCTTGAGGATGAGCTCGAGAGTGAGACTAATAGTGGGACTACTACTGCCCCATCTAGGGAAACCTCAAAATCTCCTCCAACTACTAGGTCAAAGAAGAGAAAAGAGGTGGCGGAATGCTAGCCTAAGTGCAAAGTATATTCAAGGAAGGCGTCAGAGGGAGAGCCCTCTAAGAAAGCCAAGAAATCAGGTGGATTCATGGAGATGCCCACAATTCAAGAGGACCCACTCTGCGAGGGAGAGGAAGAAGATTCCAAACAACCGAAGTCTCCACCTACTACCTCTACTCTCGCTACCATTACTATTGCCACTACCATTACTCCCCCACTGACATCTCAAGCATTGCCTACTTCTTCTCCGCCCACGATGGACATTTCGGTTCACCTTGCCTCCACCTTACCTACTGTGCAAATTATGGTGATAGATTCTTCCTCTGCTACCATTTCTCCACTCTCTTCTTCCTCCATGTCTCCATCAACGACTGTTCCCCTAGCCTCTACAACAACAATGCCCACCCTTACTCTCCTAGAAGCTTTCGCCAAGCATATGCAAAACATACCAATCGAGCTTTCTGGAGTATTAATGAACCTTGTAGTGCAGGATGCCCTAACACAAGTTGTCTCTAGCCTCCCTGTCCCTTCTCCTCCGAATTAACCATCTAAGATGGAGGCAACAATGTAAATTTCTGAGGAGTTAGAAAGACAAGAAAGGGAGATAACCAAAGAAATGGAAGAGGAACCTAATGATTATCATGAGCATCTCGAACATCAGCATCTAGTCATTGATGAGGTGGTGCATGAAGGGGAGGAAACACAATCCTTTGAAGAAGATGTTGAGGACCCTGGAGCAAGGTACATTGTGGAAACTTCCGACCAAGAACTTGAAGAAGAGTTGGCCAAGCAACTCAAATATGTTGGGGAGGAAATTGAGAAGTAGTCCTCTGAAGAGAAGAAAGAAACGAATGAAGAAATGGAGGTAACCACAAAACTTTCGACCAGGGAACAAGATAAGAGCCCTGATCATGAAGAAGGAGAAGAAAAGAAAGAGGAAGAGAAAGAAGAGGAAAAGCCTAAAAACGAAGCTAAAACAAGAAAAATCCCAGAGACAGATCATCATGAAGAACATGGGAAAGAAGAAGAAGATAGGACATCTGAAGGGGAAGATAGCCCCAGGGAAAACATAGCCATCACCAAGTCACAGAAAGAAACTGCCATATTCATCCGCGACTCCGACGAAGAAGCGGAAGAAAGGATAGAACAAGAGGCTCTGAGCTGTGAAGAAATGGAGTTTCAACATACTCGGGAGGAAGAAGGTGATCATGAATCACCAAAAGGAGATCCTAGATGCCTAAGTGGCTAGATAAGAAATTACAGAAGAAGGCCCCCGTCCTTATGGATCCAAAAGAGAGACTAGAAGCCATCTTGGCTTGAGCATAGATAGGGACAAAGAAAGAGAAGAAACCGAGGGTCAAACCCCACATAACAATGGATGCCTCGGGATCAAGGACAGTTCAAATAGCTACTCTAGTGATAGATAAGGATGAGGGAGTCGGCTATAACATATCCACTATTGACTTGGGGACAACCACCTGGGAACAGAAAATTGATCACCTCCAGGGATTCATCGCCACCATTGTACATCAAATGAATAAGGAAAAATATTCCAAGGAGGAATTAAAATCACAAGTGATGGATTTAACAACCTACATACAACAATGGTCCTCTACTGAAGAACTACTGACAACCTTGTCAACCCCACCCAACTGTTGTCTAAGGATCATATCAGCAAGTTTGAAAGGAGAAGGAATTGGACTAAGGCTATAGAGGACTGGTTCCGACGGGTAGTATACAATGGAGATATGGGCATTGACCATATTTCCCGGACAACAAATAAATTTCGGGAAGTGCAAAAGCAACTTGAAGGCCTAAGAAAATTTTGCACTGACTTCCCAGAGTTGTATAGAATTGCGTATCCCAAACTTGAGGCTATCCTCAAGGTACCTGAGAAATCCTAGGAAAAGGAGTTGGCACTGGTGAAGGATGATCATTGGCTTGTGGAAACATGGAAATTGGGCCTCGATCATAGAAAAGAGATCTTGGAACGGGTGCTTCATGAAGTGGAGCTTGACATAGATTGGGCCAAGGAAATCAGAACGACCTATGAGGAGTACTTGAAGCTGATGACGGATTATGATATGCCCGCCATCGAGTTGGATCCTGAGAAGATAAGGCCATACTTCCATAAGAATATGGAGAATGGAGCCACATATGTACTCATGCTAGACTTTATGGATTTTGTTGCTTGAGCCTTCGTGCAATCTAAGTAGGTGATCAAGAACACGCAAAAATGCAACAAAGATTGGGAATTGATCACTGGACAATCCAAAAAATTGAACGTCCAGGTGCTCCAATTTGATATAATGGAGTGGAACAAGCTCCAGGCATTGATTGGCAATTTTTTGGAATATGCTACTGTGAAGAAGCATGAGGGAAATCCAGTTATTGATGATGAATTTATCACCATATAGCTGTAGCAAAGACAATTAGCTAAAAGACAAAATTGCTACAGTGTTAGCCACTAGAAGACAAATTAGGCTAGAAGACAAAGATGTATTTTAAATTGTAAAATATTAGGGGTAGGTGAAACCCTAATTTGTAGTGAATCTTGGCCACACAATGAGATTGAATCTTGGCCATTCATTTTTCTTTTTGGACATTATAAATAGGGGTGTCTCCTCTCATTTTCAAGAGAGAGTTGAGTTGTTGTAAAGACATGTTGCTGAAATTCTAATAGAAATTGATTGCTTTTGGGTGGATTCTTGAGTTTCATCTCATGTTTCATGATTCTTCTCTTCATAGTTAATAGATTTTAGTATATTTACTTTGTTGTTCTATGTGTTTAACATGTTATAGTAGATTAGTAGATGTTGATCATTGATATTGAAGAATTTTGTTGTGTTGATGCCCTTCCCTATTCATGCTTTTTGTTATTTATTGATGATAAATAGCAGTGTAAAGCTAGTCTAAACATCAATTGAATGTTGCACTCAAATTCTATCTTTAATTCGTGCTTTATGGTGAATGAATGGTGAAAAATCTACAGACCTTAGAAGATTGCACTAGTTTCATGAGACTGTGAGTCAATTTGGTTAAGTGGAACTCAGTTTTGGGAAGGTTGTCCACTATAGCATCCTCCATTATCACTGTTCATTGGTAGTTTCAGGTCTAGGAACTTACTCTCTTCCATGCCCTTTTGAATTTTCTTTCAAATAGTAATTTAGAAAAGTTCAAGCATCATTGCACATTGTAAAGCCAAATTTGATGACAAAAGTGGAGTTTTAGACTCCTCTTATGAACTTGCAACAATAGGACACAACTTCAAAATTTTATAAACTCCATTCAAAGAACCGATTCTCCTCAACTTAACATACATAAGGCTTCCCTGTGATTACCAACAAATCACATGAGAAAATTGAGACATTCCAAGTACTGTCATGACCTGACATTCAAAACCTTAGGGTAATTGCAAATTACTTGTAGGAAATTTTCTTTCAAGAGAGGTGATGCACCTATGCATTACCTATGTTGTGAAGTGCTAAAACACCCATCAACAGTAGCCCTTTTGGATCTTTTGATGTTATTCTCAGGTTAAAATGGTTATGGAGTCATAAGGCCAAGTTTGACTACTACACTAAAATGACAAAATGACTAGGTAACCTTGGGAATAAAGTGTATTTACAAGGTACAACTAGTAAGGTTAAGTTAAGGAAAATTCCAACCATTCAACTAAAGAAGGCTAAGAAAGAAGAATGCCAACTTTTTGCTGTCAAAATGGAGAACAATATATTTTTACAAAGAGTTCATCTTTTGAGATTATTTAATGTATTATGAGTCTTGAAACTACCAAGGAGGGGAAGGAGAGGAGTATATGGATCAAGAAAGGATCAGATACAGATAAGTACCCTATTTAACTAGGTTTGTTGAAGTATTCCAAGATAAATTGTCTGGATTACTTCCTAAGAAAACTTTTGACTCTTCCATAGATGTAGTTCTCAGATCATAACCTCATATCCAAAGTTTCTTATCAAATGACCATAATAGAGTTGTTGGATTTGAAGGCTTAGCTACAAGAGCTATTAGCAAAATATTTGAATGGTCAGGAAAATGTCAGAGGCATTTGATCAAATAAAAGAGAAGTAACTACAACACCAATTATAAAAGTTCCCAATTCAGAAGGCTAATTTGTGGTTACCATTAATGCCTTGGGGAAAGGTTAGACATGATGCTTATGCATGAAGGGCGAGTTATCACCTATGATTCTAGGAAATTGGAGACTTAAGTACAAAACTGTGCTCCACGTTATCTTTAGCTAGCGGTAGTTGTTCAAACATTACAAATGTGGAGATATTATTTGCTTGGGAAAACATTTGAGTTAAAGAAAGAACAACATGGTCTAAAGTATTGAATATCCAACCCAGTATAAATGCTCATCAAAGGAGATGGCTAGAGCTAATATCGGATTATGATTTTGAAATCAATTATATAAAGGGAAAAATAAAATTGAGTTACAAATCCCCTAAGTCTGAGGAGGCATATCCCCTCGATGATATATATTCATTTTGTTTTCAAGAATCAAGTGTGGTAGAAATATAAAGGAGATGAAAATTTTTGAGCAAGTGAAATAACCTATCGTGAATGATCCTCAAGATTCGAGGTATGAAGAGTTTAATTTTGATTTAGATGGATTGCTAAGATTCAAAGGAATGATGTGTGTACCATACTTTGAGGAGTTGAGGAATACTGTGTGGAAGGGAGTTCATTGTACACCATATTCAAGACATCCTAGAGTAACAAAACTTTTGGATGATGCGAACCGCTATATTTCTAGAAGGGAATGAAGAGAGATTCTATAAGGTTTGTAACAAGTTTTCTAAAGTGCTAGAGGTTGAAGACAAAATTTCATCACCCGACGGGACTTTTATATCCTCATGAAATTACTAGAGAGGAATTGGCAGATCATTAGTATGGATTTTGTACAAGGTCTTCCTATGTCAAAGGATAGGAATAATACTATTATAGTAGTGGTGGAAAAGCTCATCAAGGTAGCTCATTTAGTACCAAGAAATTTGATAGGTGGGGCACTAGTCATACCTTGCAAATTTTGTGCAAATAAGTTGTTAGGTTGCACAGTGTTCCTGAGAAAGGATATCTCAGATAGGGATGCATGAGTAAAGTTAAGGTTTTAGTAAACCATATTCACCTAATTGAAAAATCAATTGAATATAAGCTCAGCTTATTACCTTGAGATAGGTAGTCAGATGTAAAGGGTAAACCAATTCTTGGTGGATTTGTAGAATATTCTTATTACAACAATTTCTATCATTCCTTGATAAAATTAGAACCATTTGAAACATTATACGGAAGGAAGTGTCGAATTCCTATGAGTTGGGATAAGATAGAAAACATGATTACCCTTAGTATGAAAATGTTTTTTTTTTTTTAATCAAAAGTGGACGAACCACTATAATATTTTATTTATATTTAATAATTACAAAACCCTGATTCAAAGGACATACCGACAGGAAAGAACCAGGAAGAAAACCTCTTATTATCATCTGATAAGTTACATAATTTGAGCATAAACCCAAATATTTTCATCATTACATCTTTTTACATTATATATCATCTTTCTGAGATTGATATATCTACATTTCATATCACTACAATACATTGATACAACAATATTACATATTTGCATTCCCCCTAAAGCTTCCTAGGCTTCATTTCTAGCCACCATCCACTCCTTATGCCTGTTAACATTAAAACAAAATTTCATCAAACTTAACAAAATTGCATCAAAATTTACCATGTGTTCTGCCTTTACTAATTTTCAACTTCCATCATATCAAAGTGCTCTTCCATCATATCAAACTGGTCATATATCCTCTGTCGTTCTCATAAGCAGAGAAGAATGATAGGCAAAAAAGTTGTGATGATTTTAAGCATATACTAAGATAGTTCTCAGAAGAGAAAGATTGCTTGAATCACACAAGTTTTACCAGTGTAATAGCAAGGTCACTCAGTGCAAGGTCCAGTGGGACCAGTTTGTAGAGGACAATGCTATGATGGAAGATTATAATGAGATAGAACGAAAATTCCCTGTCTCTTGCATGTTTTAAAAACTAGAGATAAAACCTTTATTTGATATATATGCTATGGCACTTTAAATCATCAGGGACAATGATTCTTAAGGGGGAGGATATCTTACACCCTGTTGTTTATTTACCAAGTACTTTACTTTTATGAGTAAATATGATTTTAATCCATGATTATGTCTTGATGATGTTCAATGAATGAATGGAATGTATGAATATGCATTATGATGAAATTACTTTTTAAATGCTTTAATGATGTTTGTGTTATATTATAAATGTGATTTATATGTTATCAACTAACTACGAACATGTTGCTCTAAGTTGCATGCAGAAAAGTTTGAACCATCTAGAGGGGAGAGTATCACCTAGGAGAAGAGATTGGTATTGGACCAATTGGTAATTATCTAAGTAGATGCACACACTCACTTGAATAGGTTAGAGGAACCTTGTTGAGTAAGTCTGAGTATCGCATTGGTAAGTGCTAAACCTAAGTTGATAGGCTTTTTGGTTGTTAAGAAAAGTCAAGTTTGGTCTTTTTTGATCCTCCTTGACCTTTTGATCAAATTAAATTAAAATGTTAAAACTCTTGTAAATAACATATATTACATGTTATGTATATTTGAATATATATGAATATATATATATATATATGTATGTATATGTATATATATATATATATATAATATGTATATATAATAATATAATAATAATAATATATATATATGTGTGTATATATATATATATATGTGTAATATAATAATAATAATAATAATAATAATAATAATAATATGTATATGTATATGCTAATAATAATAATAATATATATATATATATATAATAATATATATATATATATATGTATATAATATGTAATAATATGTATATATATATGTATGTATATATATATATATATATGTATAATATATATATGTATAATAATATATATATATATATATATATATGTGTATATATATATATGTATATATATATATATATATATATATATATATATATATATATATATATATATATATATATATATATGTATATATATATATATACATCTATGAACTATATATATATATATATGTATGTGTATATACATATACATATACATATACATATACATATACATATACATATACATATACATATACATATACATATACATATATATATATATAATGGAGCATATATATGTATATATATATATATATACATATATATGCTCCATTATATACATGTATACATATATATAATGGAGCATACATATGTATATATGTTGGTATATAGTCATGTGTACATACGTAATATATATATGTAGGTGATTAATTGGGATATATATATTATTGTATATATTGTTCGGTGAAAATCTTGTAATCCCTTTACGGATTACAAAACTTGAATTTCAGCCATTGTTACTATGAGATACAATCTCTCCTCTCAAAAAGGGGAGGCTCCCTTCTTACTGCTTATAGGAATGAAAGTAAACTATTCTAGACTTAACAATATTTACATTATTCTAACCATGGGGGTGTATTACATTCATAATTCTCTCTTCTTTCAAAGAATATGTTTACAATGTTCCACGTTGTTACTTCGTGATGCTTTTCAAACTCTAAGTAATAACTAAAGCAGTAATTTCCAATATTCATAATTTGTCAAAGCAAAGTCTAAGAATACCAGCATAATAAAAAGATTCATAACTGGAAAACCAACGAAAGTAAAAAGTATTTCCATTGTCTTCAATGAAGATTTCTTCAATAACCAATGATGCAAAATGTAGCACAAAGCCTTAAATCTACTTCATGAATAGAATAAAAATTTCCAAGCACGAAGTCTTGAAGATCATTCACCAAAAAGATATCCATAGCATGTACATGATCCCAAGTAAATGATATAGCACAAATCCTATAAAATATAGCTTGAACGCCCTTCAACCACAATTAATAAAATTTTGCTAATCCAATCATCTAATAAGATAAATTAATGTGAAAGGCATAAGAACATTCACATTCATTCAAAATTGATCCAACACAAAGTCTAGTATGCAAGTTCGACTTCTTTATTGATTGAATATAGTATCACAATATGAACTCAAAGTCTCAAAATTGCTTTACAATTTGGAAGCACTTAATTGCAAAATATTCAAGGTAAATAATACAATAGAGCTCTCTCTTATTTATAGGTGAGAGCTAAGAGATATTCTAGGAAAACCCCTCACTAAATTTTGACTTATTCAAACGTGATTTCCATGATTATAGGAGGAAATCTCTGTTTTTACATGTACTTGTATGAGTACAAAATGACATGTAAAAATGCCATGCCTAATTACATAAAGCATAAGAAAAAGCATGAAAACTAATTATCTTTGGAAATGCAAAAATATTTATGGCTCCTTACTTTGGGCTTGGAAATATTCATATCTCTTTAAGATCCCCTGCATCATTGTCTTGTCTGGTCCTAAAGTGTAAACAATAATGGTATGAACCTTCATTATAGACTTCTTTACAGAAGAACAAACCCTCTTATATCTATCCAGATGTGTTTTGAGATTATCCAAAGTCAATTGAACATAACACAAAGTGTCCATGGAAGCGAATGCAAATGAGTCATCTTCTACTCGTTTCTTAATTGTTTAATTGAAAGCTTGAATAATCTTGCTAGCAAGAAGAAATGTGTGATCGTCATCAAGAAGCTTTCCCGATAACTCTTCAATTCTATTCACCAAGATAACATGATGTTCTTCAACATCCTCTTGAACTTTTTGTGCATCCTTGATTAGATTCTTGATGACGTGTATGTAGTTTTTTATTGATTATTTGATTTCCACATACTTATCCTTATCAGGAATAATCCCAATTTCCACTAACCTACCTAGTTTCACTTTCTTCAACTGTAACCAAGACTCAAGATTTCGCTCCATCTCTTTTTTCTCAATGGAGAGTGTATTTACTATCTTGTCCAGCTCCAGATTTATCTTGGATATCTGTGTGATCCTTTCCACTGCAATGGTCATGAATTGTGATCCTTGTCCAATTATCCTATCCACAAATTCATATATGATTTTTCCTTTAGAATAATATTTCTCAGCCTTTTGAACCAAAGGTTCTTCAATACTCATTGCAACTAGCTCCACATTCACAGAAGACTCAGTAATTCTCCTTAACACAGAGGCAAAGTGTTCAAATTTCTCCTTGTACATGTCCTTAGTCTCCTTCAACTTATCAAATTTCTCCATCAATGTCGTTAAAGATGTTTGGGCATCCTTCTTTGCACTTGCATGAGTGATTTTTCCAAGATCAACTCTAGTAATGGTGTAGTCCTCTATACTAGTCTCATCGTGCCTTTCACCTTGAGGATGTTCTGCCACTTCCACATATTTGTGTCCAAACTTATCCATATGCAACCTTGAAAGAACCTTTAGCTTCTTTTTCCCCTTGGGCTTTTGTGGAGCTATCTCCTCAAGATCCAACTCAACAAGAGAAACCACTTGATTTTTTCGTTTGGAAGCTTGTGAAGAAATCCATGGAGGAAGGAATGAGACATCACTTTCTTGACCTATTGCCAATTCTTGTGTCATACCTGTATTTGTGGGCACAAATGTAGTAGTCATAAGAGGTGTTGTCTCAGTCATTACTGCACCTGGAATCTGCAAATTTGATGACAAAAGAGGGAGATGACAAACTGGGAATTGATGACGAAGATCCAAAAATAACATCTACACTCTGCAATACCAACCCCATGGAAGGAGATGAAATAATTAAATGTACTACTAGAGGTATTGTAACTTTGAGCGCATGCAGAACTGTTGAAGGTGGAGGTGAATTTGGAGGAGGAGGTGGAGGAGAGGTAGGAATAAGAGGAGTATGAGGTGTTGTGGCAGCAATAGGTGATAATGTATGCAGAGGGTCTTGAATGAAATTTTCATGTGGAGAGGTTCGCATTTCTTCATCCTTCCTTTATTCTTTTTTTTCACATTTTTCTTCTTGTTCTTCCTCTATTTGATCATCCCCTTTAGATTCTTCGCCCTCTTCTTCTTCAAGTTGCTCCTCTTCACTAGGTTGCTCCTCTTCATTTCTAGCTAGTGTGGTACTCTTCCCACAAGTAAATGCAATTTTCGGTCCCCTGCATGTGGAAGAGGGATCAACACTTGCCTTGTTCTTTGTTTTAAGTTCTTGTTGTCTGATCGCTTCTCCTTTAGATTCTTCACCCTAAGAACCTGTCTTGAAAGGATTGAACTAAATACCTTGCCTTTGCAACCATACATTTGTATTACTAAGAATGAGAATAAGCCTCTGTCATATGGAAGTATTTTCTTTCTAAGACCATTGAATGAGAGGCAATGGTTTATTTACTATTTCCTTCTCATCATAGTCTACATTCAGAATATCACCATTATCATCAATGTCCTTAGGAAGATCCGCCAAGCGAAGATCAAAAATCTTCTCCATAGTGAGCCTACAATAGTCCATGCTTCTGACATCTTTTTCATCTCTACACTCAGCCCAAATGTCCTCAAATTGGTAGACATGTGTATGGCTCTTTTTTATTTTGATTTTCAATATTCCACTGTGATCAAAATCAACTCTTCTTTTGTAAGTCTTCAGAGTCATGATCTACATCTTTGATGCTACAACCTTTGCCTTGGGCACTGTTTGTACTGAATATCTACCAATGGTGATTGGAAACTTAATCCCTGGCTTATGAATGGCTTGACGCTCATTATGCATAGTGATAACCTGTCTACACAATACGATCAATACCCACTTGTCAGAAGGAGATCTTGGTAACATGTAAGGATATCCCGTGTAGCAACCCACCCTAAGGTATGTGAAGGTATGAAATTGTAAGAAGATACAACTATATTTATTCAATACTCTCCACGCTTCATCATAAACTCTTTTCTTCTCTAATGATGGATCAAACATGCATAACAAGGGTGCAAATAAAGCATCATTTACCCTCCTAGAGTGTTTGAAAGTTCCTCTTAGGGTGATTTGAGTGTAAAACTTATGCATAGGAACATACCTTCTATCTCAATTTGTTGACAAACTCAGGTATTGTCTCATTGCTGCTACAACATACACCAAGTATGAATTCATATAGAAGTTCAAAGTAGAGGGAATGTTGATGAGTTGCTCATGGATTTCATCACTAATTTGTGCACCCTAGTCAATGTGACTCTTCTTTCTCTTGATAAACCTGATGCATTCATACATCCATTCTTGAAAATTCGAGGAAGCTGGAAATCCTTTCACTCTACTTAGGAGAGTAATCATATCATTCACATCCTCCTTGAAATCACTACAAGGAATGATTTTATGCCATCTTGAAATACTAGGCCTTAGGTTCTTCAACCATTTGGAATTGATTAGCTGCTTGGCTTCATTATGGTTTTTATCATAAATCTCTTGTGCATATGAAATAGCCATATTTGTATATTTTTCCATAGTTAGGACTTGGAAAACCATGTCGAAGAAGTCAACATCAAGCCTCATCATCACTTGACCTGAGAATTCCCTAACACTTCTATCCTCTTTGATGTAGCGTGAAGCTACTTGCAAGACAAACTCTTGGCAATGAGATGCCACTGGGAACGAGGCTACCCGATGGAGATTACTATGAACAATTGCCTCCAAATATTTTTCTATAGGCTGCTTCTCTGTTCTTTTAACAAAATCATCCATATCAAGGTGTCCAATTTTTGTATCCCTGATCTCATTGATCTTGGATGTGACCATTGTAGGTGGATAAACACCTTGGTATTTGTATCCATTTTCCCTTCTTGCTTGACAACGAAGATTCTTCAGTTGTCATTGAATGCACCAGCAACCACTGATATCTTGATGAAGAATTCCTTGGAAAAATGCTTGAAATGAGATGGAAATCAACTTAATGAAACAAAGGATTTTTCCCATATTAGAAGAATATGCATTATCTAAGCATGGGAATGTAGATAAGCTAAGTGAGCACATTGGAGCGAGATAATATAAGCAATGGAGCATGAAAAATCAAGTGGTTGTGAGAGAAACGAAGCTTGGATAACATTTTGGAAGATTTATGGGAGTTGGTAAAAATTTCTGCATTTTGTGTAGGGGCACTAAAATTTAGTGCCCTTGCATGTTTGGAAAGGTCAATTATGCATACGAATTAAATTTTTGCGCTTGTGCATTTCTTGAATACTTGGAAGTTCTTTGTGCATAGGCAGTGAATTTTAGCATTCTCACATAGCTAAATGCATGATTTATTTAAAAGTTTGGTGTAGGAGCACTCTTTTTTAACACCAATGCATGTTTGGGAAGTTACAAGTTATTTGCAAAGGCGGAAAATTTTACCGCCCATGCATCTTGGGGAAGAAACTCATATTTGTAAAGGTAGTGAAAAAGTTAGCCTCTACACAGTAGGACTTATACGTGAGAAAAAGACATGTAGCAATAGAAATTTTCACCGCCATTACATATTTGATGATTCTTTTATGTCAAGGCGGTGAAAAAGCCCACCTATACACATAAGGACTTGTTTTGGTAGATTGACATGTAGGGGCGCTAAAATTAGCACCACTGCATGTGACATTGGTAGATTTTGTCTTGGCATTAATTTTAAGCACCATGACATCTTGAAACACAGGAAAGACCTCAATGTAGTGGCGGGATTTTCCATTCCACTACATATGTGGTTTATGAAAGTCTTATAACAAGGTTGAGGAAAAACGATGCTTTATTTGGTTTAATGAAAGTTTGAAACAAGAATATAGAGGATTGGGGAAAAGGAATACCTACCTCTATGTGTAGAAATCTCAAACAATTTCTTTGAAGAGTGTTCCAAGAATGACCCAAAAAATGAACGTGATTGAAACAAAGAGAATAAAAAATAAAAAATTTGGGCACAAAAGAAAGAGACGAACACACACAAAATGACATGAAGAATGGATAGATAAAAACAATTTACAAACAACCTAACTTATAATGATTTAAGAAGAAATCAATGCATAAATTAATAAAAACCCTAACCATTGAAAATGAAGAGGTGAAAAAGAAGAAAACATACTTTAAGGGTGTAAAGAAAAGATGCAAACCCTAGTTGATGAAAATGCCAACAAGTCTTCACAATTTTGCACGGATACATGATCAGATGGTCTTCACCAAAATCATGAAGGGTAGAGAGGGAAGAAACGAGATTAAAAGATCACAAATGGAGATAAAACGACTTTAAAGGTCATTAAAAACTGCTTAATGAAGTCGTATTAATGACACACGAGTTAAGGACAATTTGAGACGCTAGAAATTAAATATGCAACTACGCTAAAAAATGCCATGACATATTTAAAATTTCAATGTGCAGTGGTGTTGAGAAACAATGCCAGTGCACTTAAAAAAAATTCAACACTCCCATGTAGGAGCGTTGAAATTCAGCGTGCCTGCATGGGCAAAAGATTTTCTGACTTTGGAAAACTGAAAATTGGAAAAATACTCATTTTGGAGATTTTCAAAAAAGGACAAGAGGCGAGCACTTGAGGGGACGATTCGATACTCTGGACCATGCGTAAAGGCAGGAGAAAATATGCCTCATTTTGTGTATTTAGAGTGCACAAGATTACAAAATGGACAAGTTTCATAGGGGTTATCCTATGAATTAAGCATAGCTGGATTTGAGGATAACAGTTGGCTCTAACTGGGGAGCTTCCTTTAGTCATTCTTTGAAACAATTGAAGGGAGAAGAACTCTAGACTCTAAGTTCCTTCATCCATCCATTGGGTGTAGAGTCAGGTGACAAAAACAAAAAGACTCAAAAAGACTTAAAAATAAAAAAGACACAAAGAATATACAAATATTTACATGATACATTTGTCACCTTATTGAGTAAAGTGTTTCAAATGTTGCCCACTACGTGGAAGTGCAAATGGCTTGCCATCCTCGTATGTGAGAAGAAAGTTGTTTTCACCTTGGAGTTGATGTATCTTGAATGGACTTGTCCATAGTGAATCAAACATTCTGTGAATTCCTTTAGGTTCTCTTCTCTTGTCCCACAAGAGAACTAGATCTCCAACTTGGAAATCTCGAGACTTCGCCTTTTTTTCAAAAAGCTTCTTCACCTTTTCTTGATGTTTTGTGATACAGTTCACCACTTGAACATGTTTCTCTTCCAGTTTGGAGAGATACATTATGAGCTTATCAACTGAGTTGTTGAAAGTCTCATCCTCAATGGCCTTGGCCAACTTGAGGGCAGGTAGTTCCAGTGTGATGGGAATTTCTACATTCAACCCATAAAGGAGTTGAAACAGGGACATGCCTATTGCCCGCTTAGGGGTAATCCTATCAGCCCACAAAGCATCATACAATTCTTTGTGCCATAATCATTGATTCTCATCAACAAGCTTACAAATGATGGCCACTAGATTCTTGTTACTTGGTTCAGCTTGACCATTACCTTACAGATAATAGTTATATGAATGAGATAGTGTAATTTCATGCTCAAAATAAAATTTTGTGATCTCACTTGATGAGAATAGAGAAGCATTATTTGCAACAATCTTGGTCAACACGCCAAACCTAGATATGATGTTATCTTTCAAGAAATTACACACTACCTCTGAAGTAGCCTGCTTTATTGGTACAACCTCCACCCATTTGGTGAAGTAGTCAATAGTAGTGAGGACATAGGTGTGTCTCACACTTGAGGGTGGATTCACTATGCCAATGGAATCAATGCCCTGTTGTTGGAAGGGCTCTTCAATGATGACTGGTTTTAGGGGTAGAGCTACCAAGTTCGGCTTGCCTATGAACTATTGACATAGTTCACATTTATGCACCCAAGAGTACACATCTTAAAAAAGAGTAGGCCAAAAATACTTAGCCCTCATAATCTTGTGGGTTGTAACTAGCGTGAAAAAGTGTCCTCCACATGCTAAGTCATGAAAATATTTCAACAACTTGCTCTATTGTGCCTTATCAACACAACACAAGAAAGTACCATCCAAGCTATGCTTATACAATCCATTATCCCATAAGACATAATTTGTCGATTTGAGCTTGATATTTATTTTCTTCTTGGGTGTAAGGTGATCCAGACATTCTCCAGATGTGAGAAAATGAGCAATATTTGAGTACCATTCATCAATAGTACTGATAAACAAAACCATTGGAAAATCATTAGAACTCACCTCTTTGTTTGAAACTTCTTCATCAAGATTATTATCAGCTATTAGCTAACACAAACCTCACCCACACACTAGTTTGGTAGGTTTGATGTCCATATCATATTCTTGTATCTTGGCAATCCAATTGCCCCTTTTTGTACCAAATTCCTACTGCGTCAAGATGGACTTGATAGTTGAATTTGGAACCAATTCTCTGACATAACTGTTAAGGATGTAAAACTTGAAATGCTTCACTACCTTAACCATATAAAATGCATGTTTCTCCATCTGGGAATATTTTAGTTCATGATTCTTCAAAGGGTAAGTCATGAATGCAATTGGGGATTCGAATCCCTCACTATTCTCTTGCACCAAGATCGCTAAGAGTGTATGCTCAAAATCATAACTGTACATAATGAATCCCTTCGTGTAGTCTAGATAGACTAACACCAGTGCATGAATAATGGCATCTTTAATATCATCAAACATAGCTTTCTCTTCTGCAATCCAATGAAATGTGAAATTTCCTTTCATCATATTAACAATATGATGAGCTTCTCTGTGAAATCAGGTACAAATCTCTGCAGAAAGTTCACCTTCTTGAAGAAAGAATGAACTGCTTTCTTACTTGATGGAAAAGTAAGAGCTTGGATACTCTTGACCCTTTCAGGATCAATTTTAATGCCTTCCTTGGACACAATGTGACCAAGAAGCTTACCTTCTATAATTCCAAAAATTCACTTCTTGGGGTTCAAGGAAATTCCATGTTGTCGTCACCTCTCCAAGATTTGTCTCAAATGATAGAAATGCTCTTTGATGTTTCTTAGAAAAGATTGTAAGATCATCAAGATAAACTATAATGAACTTACCTATTACATCATGGAACACCAAATCCATTACACGCTGGAACATAGCACCAACATCAATAAGACCAAAAGGAATCCTACGGTACACAAAATTACCCCATGGCATTGTAAAAGTGGTCTTGTGTTGATCATCTAGACTAACCTCTATTTGATTGTAACTGGAGAAACCATCTAACATAGAAAGCATCTCAAATCCAATCACTATTTGAAGAACTTGGTCCATCATTGGAAGAGGATAATTATCCTTCAACGATAATTGATTTAGATTCCTGGAATCCACACAAATGCAAATTTCTCCATTCTTTTTACGAACAGGAACGATATTGGCTATCCACGTTGAATGGTGGATAGGAAATATGATCCTTGCATTCAACATTTTTTGGATTTCTGAAAGGGTAGTTCTAGAAATCTTGGGGTTGTATTGCCTCCCTTTTTGCTTGTAAGGAAATGCTCCTTCTTTGAGTGGAATCTCGTGTTGCACCTCTTTTGAATGAAAAGACTTCAAATCTTCATATGAGTATGCCAATATGTCCATGTACTACCGTAGTAATTCAACAAACTATTCTTTCTCCTCAATAGTGGAACACTTTCTGATGTTCACCATTTTAGGATCTACTTCAGTTCCCAAGTTGATCTACTCAACTTCATTTGATGAATCAAAATTAGACTATTGCTTTTTGACATAATTAATATATTTGTCAATATTTTTTTTCAAGGGATACCAACCCCTTGGGAATTTTATTTCCTTTAAGCTGAAGAAACTTTTCACCAGTAACTGGATCAACTTCAAAGATAGATTCTCGGGCTAGAGAATCACTTCCTTTGAAGTATAACTCATCAAAATTTTCTTCCTTTTCCAAAAAGGCTACGATCTGATGATGGTCATTGAAAATCTGCCAATTTTTTGAGTTGTTAGGAACACTTGGGTGGAAAACCAACTTAATGTTATAGGTAGGTCTATGAAAATCCTTATGTAGTATCAAGAGCATGGTTGAAACTACTACGGAATCAAATCTATCATTATACTCTCTCAGAACTATAGAAATATTGAAAGCATCAAACTCCTCAATGCAATCCTAAACGAGATTGTGGTAATGCCTAAGCCTGTCATTCTTGGTTTGGTACAAATTCCTTATCTAAAAAACTACCAACTCAACATCACCTTGAGTGTGGAGATTATTGATTCCTTTCTTGCTTGCAACTTGCATTCCAAATAACAAAGCCTCATATTCAGCTATGTTATTAGTATTATCAAATTGCAATTTAAAAGAAAAAGGAAATATTTTCCGTTTTGGAGAGATAAAAACAATCCCGACTCCTGAATCGGTGGAAGAAAAACTATCATCAAAATCGATTACCCAAACATCATTTGGATCACCAATACTTGTAGTCTCAAAATTGGTAACTTCATCATTTGATGAAGCCTCATAATCTGTGAAGGACAAATCATCTGAAGATGATTCATTTCTTGGTGGAGATGAGCTGACACTTTTTGACTCTTTCTTTGTATTTCCCAATGAAGAATCAACATTCTCATTAGTCTACAAATAATAAGTACCAACACCCAAAGACTCAAATAAAATTTGAGCTCTTGGATCATCGGACTAAGTTAATGAGAATTTAGATTCCCTTTGAGGAACCAACTTTTGCATCACATCCTTTACGGGTATCCTAGCCTTTGGCATATCCACGTTGAGTTCTCCACCTACATCCTTACACAAGTTGCATCCAAGTAAAATAGCATAGGATGCTAGAACATTTGCTACCAAGATTGTCATCTTGATATTCTTCTTTGGATATGCAATAAATGCAAATTGTGCATCCTTAATCTGCCCGATTAAAGGTACTTGGTTTTTCTCCATGGAGAAACAATGACCAAATGTATTTGTGAGATTTAAACTCAAAGCAGTAGCTACCTTGGTGGGCATCACATTATCAAATTCACCGGAGTCTATGACACACTTACTCAACTTAAAGCCATTGACAAGTAAGGAAATATAAAATGGGTCAATCCTTCTGCAGGTAGTTGGAGGAACAATAACTAAGTGATTCTAAGGAGGCTTAGGCTTTGGAATAGTAGGACCATCTTAAGAGGAATCTCTACTAGGATTAATTCTCTTGTCTTTAATAAACTTGAAAAGCCTGTCGAATTGATTGGGATTAGCCTTGAGGTATTTGGCTTCAGAAATTTATATTTTTGTCCTCTTTGTATGGTTAATAATGTCAAAAGCTTGGAAGGAACTTTACAAAGAAGACAGGGTAACTTCATTGATGGGTTTAACAAAAGGGACACTGGTCTTAGGAACTTGGGTAATGGCTTTTGGTATTAAAGGAATTGCAAGAGGAGGAGGAGAAATTACTTGTTTATTTGTTGTATCTTTTAGTTTCCAAGGCAAAGGAGATCCTCTTTTTGCAATAGTTACCGACAATTTTCCCTTTTCTTTTGGAGCATCAACTTGAGCTTGATCAAGTTGATTATGTTGTGACTATGTGAAAACAACATATGTATCAGTTATTAAGTCCTCATCATCAGATTCATTCACAACTTGCAAGTAACCAATGTTTGAGTTGCCAGCTGGATCTACTTCCTCATCTCAAGGAATAAATCAACATTTTCCTCCATAGGATATTTTGATTGTGCATACTCATCTTGCTCTACTTCATAATACCCCACAACTACATTGGTAGGTGGAGATTCTAGAGCGAGCCTTCCTTGCAGTGCAAGAAGATGGTTTTGATTTATGTTTCTGGAATAATTGGAAGAATTCAGGAAATTCCTTCTAGGAATATCCTTGTAAGAAGTATTTGAGACTTTCTTGTTCAAGGCCAACAACTCATTTGCTAACTTTTGTACCATGGGATCTGCAAAATTGGAGTTGTTATCAGAAGATAAAGAATTAGATACTTGTCATCTTCTATTTGGGTTCATCCTTATTTTTCCGATAAGTATCAAATCATCTTCAACGCTCGTGGCTAGTTGTTGAGAAACTTCAAGATTAGGTATGACCGCCCTATGCAACAAGAAGCTTACCTCTGGAAGTTGTGTATTGATGAAAAAGAACTTAAGATTATGGGTTGTCGATTTAGCCTCTGTGGGAATCCTTGTTACTAGCTTGTTGAACTAAGCCACGAACTCACACATGGGTTCATGTGCCTCTTTCCTCATAGTTGTAAGTTGTGCTAACAAGGCATGCACATCTTTAGTAGGTTTAAACCTTTCTTGAAACTTGGTACAGAGAGAATTCCAATCGATAACAACACCAAGACCAAGAGTATAGAACCACTCAACAATTACTCCTTGTAAATTCTCAATGAACAACCTTACAACAATATCCTCATGCTCAACGCTAAGAACACCACAAAAAATGTAGAAAGCAACAATGTGTTCATCAGGATGTTGCTTTCCATCTCCGTAGAATTTTAGGATGTTCTTTCATGAAACATGTGGAAGCTCATGCAAAGGGGCTGCCAAATTAAGAGGGTTAAAAGCATTACCCCAAGTCCTAGGAGGTGGTTGATGTTGAGCCATAGTGATTTGAATAACAGGTACTTGAACTGGAACTCTATGAAAAATAGAAGATTCACTTGGAAGTGGTGATCTTAATCTTCATAGAGGATAACTTGCAGTACGTTGTAATGGTGACCTTGCTCGCAGAGGAGAAGGAAGAATGTTATGATGCTACAATTACTGATAAAATGGATCTGCCACACCTTGCACCCTTAGACCTCGTGTATAACTTTTATCTGCCAGAATGAATACTTTGAAACAAAAGAGAAATCAGTAACAAAAATATACACAAGTTCACAATAAGACACTAGAGTATTTTTCCACTTCAATCACAAGCATGAGGCTTCGATTGTGTGCTTCGATCCCCAGCAGAGTTGCCAAAAAGCTGTTGGGTGAAAATTCTATAATCCCTTTACGAATTACAAAACTTGAATTTCAGCCACAATTATTATGAGATAAAATCTCTCCTCTCGAAAAGGGGAGGCTCCCTTCTTACAACTTACAGGAATGAAAGTAAACTATTCTAGACTTAACAATATTTACACTATTCTAACCATGGGGGTGTGTTACATTCATAATTCTCTCTTCTTTCAAAGAATATGCTTACAATGTTCCACATTGTTACTTTGTGATGCTTTTCAACTCTAAGTAAAAACTAAAGCAGTAATTTCCAATATTCTTAATTTGTCAAATCAAAATCTAAGAATACCAACATAATAAAAATATTTGTAACTGTGGGTGGTAGGGTGGGCACCACCACATCTCATGAGTGCTGATGTGGGTGGCCAGGAGGGGATGCGTGAGTTGGCTAAGGGATGAGGTGGCAACTAGCTTGAAGAACTTTCTAGGCGTTTGCTTCCATCACTATATACTACCGAAATTTCACGTAATGATGGTCCTTTTAAGGTTGATGGAAAAATTGCATAGGATGGAGGCTGAGCACGATTTCCAAAATATTTATTTCTGCTAGGTGGCATTGTCTTATTCCTATCAATTGTGGTGGTTTGGTTTTTTGAGGCTTATGTGTGCGATGAGCAGATTCATTCTTCTTGTCTCTGCAAAAGAATTGGAAATGCGAGGGTTGGTGACGCCAGTGGAGCTAAAAAGCTCCAAACGGTAGATAGATTTTGAAGGACCCATCTCCTCCCTTTGGTTGTATTATATCATTCGACATCTAGATTATTTGACATTCACCACCATCAAATGCTTAGCCAGGAAAGCTTTCATGGAGGGCGCTGAAGGGTATCACTTGGACTTAGACATCTCCTCTAGGGTGTTGATTGGTCTGCTCGATGTATAGATCTCAAAAATGGATGCACGAGTGATCATGTGGGGCCTCTTCCGTAAGGATATGATGGTTGGTTTAGATAGAGCCTTGGTTGTGGCTCGACTTGGCAAGGGCATCCCTTGTCTGTGGGACCTGTACCTATTGGATGACCCAGACACCTTGGTAAGATACTATCCCTTCATTTTGGATGTTGATGGCTTGGACCTCATGGAGTTCAGGTGTTTGGCCATGATAGGTGCAAAGTTCTTGAAAAAGAAATTTTGTCTGGTACCCGTTGAAGACTTGGCCTAGAAGAGGAAATTCAAAGTTTTTGCTCAACAAAATGTATGGTGAAATGGGTTTGGTGGTTTTATGTTGGTTATGGTGTTTAGTGTTATGATCGATGTTTTGTGTCTTTGTTAGCTGGATAGGTTAAGTTTTTTTGCTTGAAAAGATGGTTTATGGTGGCTGCGACCACAGTCTAGAAATTTGGTCATAGGTATAGTTTGGTAGTTCTCTAGTGAAGTCTGGTCAAATGCCCAGTTTGGGCCGAACATTGTACATATTTTTTTGAAAATCAATTCAATTACCCTGCTTACTGATAATAAAAAAAAGATTCGTAACCAGAAAACCAACGAATGCATAAAGTCTTTCCGTTGTCTTCAATGATGATTTCTTCGGTAACCAGTGATGCAAAATGTAGCACAAAGTCTTCAATCTATTTCACAAATAGATCCACGAATAGAATGAACAATTCCAAGCACAAAGTTTTGAAGATCATTCACCAAAAAGATATCCACAACATGTACACGATCCCAAGTAAATGATATAGCACAAAGTCTATAAAATATAGCTTGAATTCCCTTCAACCATAATTAATAAAATTCTGCTAATGCAATCATATAGTACGATAAATTAATGTGAAAGGCGTAAGAACATTCACATTCATTCAAAATTGATCCAACACAAAGTCTCACAATATAGTATCACAATATGAACTCAAAGTCTCAAAATTGCTTTACAATTTGGCAGCACTTTGTTGCAATAGATTCAAGGTAAATAATACAATAGAGCTCTCTCTTATTTATAGGTGAGAGCTAAGAGCTATTCTAGGAAAAACCCTAACTAACTTTTGACTTATTCAAATGTGATGTCCATGATTATACGAGGACATCTCCTTTTTTACATGTAGTTGCATGAGTACAAAAAGACATGTAAAAATGCCATGCTTATTTACATAAAGCATAAGAAAAAAGAATGAAAACTAACTCTCTAGAAATTCAAAAAGATTTATGGTTCCTTGCTTTGGGCTTGGAAATTTTCATATCTCTTTAAGATCTCCTACATCATTGTCTCATCTGGTCTTGAAGTGTAATCAATAATGGCATGAACCTTCGTGACGAACTTCTTTGCAGAAGAAATAACCTTCTTACATCTATCCAGATGTGTTTTGAGATTATCCAAAGTCAATTGAACATCACACAAAGTGTCCATGGAATCCAATGTAAATGACTCATCTTCTACTTGTTTTTGAATTGTTTCCTTGCAAACTCGAATAATATCGCTAGCTAGAAGAAATGTGTGATCACCATCAAGAAGCTTTCCTGACAACTATTGAATTCTTTTCACCAAGATAAAGCGATGTTCTTCAACATCCTCTTGAACTTGTTGTGCATCCTTGATTAGATTCTTGATGATGTGTATGCAGTTGTTATTGATTCTTTGATTTCCACATACTTATCTTTATCAAGAATAATCCCAATTTCCACTAACCTACCCAGCTTCACTTTCTTCAACTGTAAACAAGACTCGAGATTTCACTCCATCTCTTTTTGCTCAATGGAGAGTGTATTTACTGTCTTGTCCAACTCTAGATTTATCTCGGATATTTGTGCAATCCTTTCCACTGCAATGGTCATGAATTGTGAACCTTGTTCAATTATCCTATCCACAAATTCATATATGATTTTTCCTTTAAAATAATATTTCTCAACCTTTTGAATCAAAGGTTCTTCAATACTCATTGCAACTAGTTCCACATTCACAAAAGACTCTGTAATTCACCTTAAAATAGAGGTAACATGCTTGAATTTCACCTTGTACATTTCCTTAGTCTCCTTTAGCTTTTCAAATTTCTCCATCCATGTTGTTAAAGATATTTGGGCATCCTCCTTTGCACTTGCATGAGTGATTTTTCCAAGATCAACTCTGGTAATGGTGTAGTTCTCTATACTAGTTTCATCTTGGCTTTTACCTCGAGGAGGTTCTGCCACTTCCACATATTTGTGTCTAGATTTTTCCATATGCAACCTTGAAAGAACCTTCGACTTCTTTTTCCCCTTAGGCTTTCATGGAGCTATCACCTCAAGATCCAACTCATTAGGAGAAACCACTTGCACAAACGTAGTAGTCACAATAGGTGTTGTCTCAGTCATTACTGCACTTGGAATATGCAAATTTGATGTATTTGGCAACGATTCATTCATGAATCGATCAAATTATGCCCATGAAAATATGTCAAAAGAGGGAGATGAAAAATTGGGAATTGATGATGAAGATCTAGAAATAACATCTACACTTTGCAATACTGACCTCGTGGAAGGAGATGCAATAATTGAATGTATTGTAGGAGGTATTGTCACTTTGAGCACATGAATAAATTTTGAAGGTGGAGGTGAAGTTGGAAGATGAGGTGGGGGAGAGGTAGGAACAATAGTATAATGTGTTGTGATAGCAAGAGGTAATGATATATGCGGAGGGTCTTGAATGACATTTTCATGTGGAGATGTTTGTATTTCTTCATCCTACCTTTCTTCTTTTTGTTCACCTCCTTCTTCTTCTTTTTCTTCCTTTGTTTGCTCATCCCCTTCAGATTCTTCAACCTCTTCTTCTTCTTTAGGTTGATCCTATTCACTAGGTTCCTCCTCTTCATCTGTAGCTGGTGCGATACTATTCCCACAACAAATGTAATTTTAGGTCCCCTACATGTGGAAGAGGGAGAAACACTTGCCTTGTTCTTGGTTCTGAGTTCTTGTTGTCTCCTCGCTTCTCCTTCAGATTCTTCACCCTCAGAACCTATCTTGAAAGGCTTCAAGTGAATAAATTTCCTTTACAACCATACATTTGTATTACTTAGAATGGGAATAAGCCTTTTTTGGGTGGAAGTATTTTCTTTTTGAGACAATTGAATAAGAGGTGTCAGCCTCCTACAATGATTCAATAACTAAGCCTTTACAACCATGATTTAGAGATTGGACATCTAACCTGAATAGCTATCTCAATCATCATGAAGGTGCATTTAACTTGTCAACCTAGGGATGTAAACTTGAAATGGGTCAGCATTGTATGTGCACTAGGAGCTCATAGTAGCCATGTTTACACTACAACTAAGAAAAGCATAATATTGGAAAGTAAACTTCTTGGAAAGAAATAAAGAAAGACTGAGAATCAATTACCAACTATGCTAAGCTAAAATTCATAACAAGAATAAAGATCTGGGTGAACAAACATGAAACTTCTTTGTCTGCAGGAACAGTCGATACCAAATTTTGAACTAAGTATAAAACATGAAATAATAACTAAACTAATTACTCTAAAGAACGAATTACTCACCAAGTGGGCCCCCTTGGATGAGTATCCACTAAGATTAATAAAAACTCAAATTCTTAAACTCAGACTATCATCTCATTCATTAAAAAATGTGTAAACAGAGTAGCAGCATGGCTATATTGAAAAATGGAGAATTCTTAATACATCATCAATATCATCTAACAACAAAAATCAAGAACTAAAAACCTCCAAGAAGAAGATTCAAATCCTTATTTATACTAGCAACTAAACAGGGCGGTCAACTCCCACTAATTGAGAGGACGCCATTTAGGGAAAACAAGGAAACGAGTGGCAAAGCGGTTACGTCTGCAGGGAATCTAGTCAAACATGTATGCCCAAATGTGGACTGCAATAATGCCTATGATTTCTCAATGCCATAAATACAAGGCGATTACAATTAATTGTCATGGGCAATCCGCTGTCATCGTCCTTTAGTTGAATCCTTTGAATGATTCCCCTGCATGACCATCTGGTGGTTTCCTTTCTCAACTTAGCATCCACAAATTGTGTCCTGCATATCAATGTTAGTACGCCTAATAATTGCACATCTATAATCACCTTAAAGAACATTCATCAACCATATGCAAAATCAATATAGATAATCCACATAATATGCCAATGCCATTAAAACTTCATAGAGATGGGGTTAAACCCAATGTCAATGGTTTGAGGGAAACATTATGCAAATATTAACACTGAACTACTAAAGTTCATGACACTGCTAGAAAATGGACTATAAATTCTACCCAAAATTTGATAAAAAACTAGGTTCATCATTCCCCTCAACCTAACGTCTTGCTGGTCCTCCAACAGTGGAAGGGTCGTTCTTTTGTTTGGTCAAAGCTCTGAAGTTTGCAACTACAAGCTAGCCAATATCTGTCTCAGTATAGCATGAGTCTGGATCCCAATAAAATTCTCCCAATCAGTCAAATTTGTTCCACCTTTTCCTCTCTGCAACAATATCATATTGGTAGAATCTATAGTTTGGTATTGGCCACATGAGAATGGGTGGCTGGAAAGTCAGGGGAAGCCAAAATCTCCCCTTTGTTCTACCAATCTGGATATACCTGTCAATTCGCTTCAATATTGCAGCATAATTGTGAATAGAATGGGGCTCAGCTTGTTTCAGTTCATTTGTTAAACTATTCCATCATTGGGCCAGGTATCCTCTTACAAGCTCCTCTTTTGCTGCTACTTTGACCTCATACGCAGTGTAGACAACTTCAATCTAGGGCATGATTCTATCACCATAGCTTGGTTTGAGAAGTATCCTGAGCCATTCTCTGTGAATATCCTTTGGGTGGATTGACTCAGCCCTGATGGCTAAGGGGATGTTAGATTCCATTTTCTTATAAGCATTTCTTTGCTCACCCCAATTAATCTCATTTTGTACCCAAGACATAAATGCTCTCGGCTGAATATCCCCAATGTATAGCAATAGGTTCCAATCATGATCTTACATGACAACATAATTGTGCAAATAGAATTCACATAACAAATTTTTCATCTCAAGGGAAGCAATCCTGTAGGCATTGAAGAATTTGGTAGGAGTTTCAATGGAGGGGTTTAAATTTGGAACAATTTTTGATAACTTGAAAGAGAGATATTTCTCTCTCAAATGTAGGGCATAAACCCTTGGAGGAGCTCTGCATTCTAGAATTTGTGGCACTAGGATCACAATGTTATCTACTTTCTTCTTCAAAGTAGCAATCTCCTCATCTTTCTCCTCAATAACCTCATCCTTCTTTTGGATTTCCTTTTTCAGTCTCTTCCTCTCCTATTTCCATTCTTCCTCCCTCCTTTCTATTTCTTTCGATAAATTTAAAATTGCTGCATGAACCATAAAATCAGGAGGGTTATGAATTCCTACTAGTGTTTTTGTTGATGGCTGCTTGCCATACGGTACTATTTGTATGAATTCGGGCTGTCCAGTTGTCTTCGACTATGGGGGTACTATTTCTTCACCCCCTTATTGCTGCATGACCTCTTGTTCCTATTCCTAGTTTTGCTCTGGCCCTTGTTGTGCTTCTTGCTATGGCTGTAGGAACTCTTGTTCTTGTTCGTGGATTTGCAGCAGGAACCCCTACTCATCCTCAAACTCCTCTGCGATATTAGCAAGGTGTTCCAATGTTATTTTTGCTGCTCTCTCAAATATATCCTCTTATTTTTCTTCAACATGATCTTGTTCCATTGGAGCTTTAGTTTCCCCATGTGATGTCTCACCATGCCTAGGGCTTTCCTGTGAAGGCATACAAAAATCCGGCCCAACCGGTTTTGACTTCCTAGGGGTGCTCTTACATTTTCCTTTGGTTGCAGGATAAAAAGGGCCAGCCTTTCTCTTCCTAGCACTCGACACCTCTTTCTCTACAGGATGTGTTTTGGATTTTTCTTTTTCTTTTCTTGTTTCAGCCTCTTTCCTCCGTGCCCTGGTTCTTATTAGGGTTTGCAGGGGGACATCATCATCAGAATCAAATGAAGAGCTTTCTTTTTCTTAATGCTTTGTTTTAGAGGAACTAATGTTTATGGCTTCTTTTGCTATTGCAGGAGGATTCATACTAGAACTAGCATCAAAAGTTGAAGCACCAGGAGTGGCTTCAACTATGCTTAATCTTTTGCTAAACCTATGGGGTTGGGGTAAAACCGTAGGTTGTAGTTCCTCAAGTCTAAATTGATCAACATTTAAAAATTCTTCCCAAGACATCTCAGATACACTATGCAAAGATTTCTTAACCAACAATTTTATCAAGCAATGGTGGGAGACAGAGTTGTCCCTACCTTTTTATGTTTTAGCTGCCATGATGGAGAGAAGAATGTATAGAATATTGGGCACGTTCATTCTCCTTCTATGCCTCATGGACCAAGAGATTGAAATGTATCGAATGCAAGTTTGACAAATGTCCCTCACAAGTGATATACCTTATAATGTAGACAACTGCCTACTTCCGTGGTTCAGGCAGAGACATTCTTTTTGCGCCCTGCTTGTCTATGCTAATGGGCGGGTCGCCATGTACTATAAATTCAGCTCTGGTCGACCTGGCATCTCTAGAGGCAGGGTAACCCTGAAACTTCTACAATTCTCTCCTTAGTTGCCACAAATTCTAACTCTTTTATTGTGGCTTTGCCTTCAAAGAATGTTTGAGCGAATTCGAGTGCAATGCCTTCGTCAAAGCCATCTAGCTTCATGAAATAATCAAACCATCCACAATGTTGAAATTATGCCAGGCATTGTGCATCTTGCAACAAAACATCATGAAATGAGGGCTCATTCCGAATTAAGCCACCTCCCATTGTCTGAAATCACTGTTACTCTGCAAAATTTCTTTCCTCTACAATTCTTGTCTAAAAGCCAACACCTTTCTGCTAAATTTACACTTCCAGTGTCGACTGAATTCCTTCTTTGTCTCTATTTTTTCCATTTACTACTTATAACTCAAGACTACAATAGGGCAATTAAGGCGAGAAAAGGGGTGATAAATGAGAGTGATGATGGAAAGAATTGGCGGCTTAGTTAACATCACCTCACACATGCGAGCCATATTTTCAAATTGGCTTACTTAAATTTTCTAATGTAGCCAAATTATGATTTGGTGCATGGACAGTATATTTGCATTGTTTATTCCCTCCCTCAACCTAAATTTGGACATGTGTCCACACATGTGAGAAGGGAGTGGTGAATTGATAGGAATTAATGATATATTTATGTAATCACCTATAGTAATGTGCCATGATTAAATAAATGCACTTAAAAGGTAATTAAGAGATGAGAATTATCGCGTACATACCTGAGCGTGCGAAGGATACATTACAAAGATCGTGGAGAGAAAGTATTGTTTCGCCTTTTTTTAGAAATAATTGAGCAATTAATGAAAGTGACGTGAAGTGAAGTGAGGCAGAATGAAATGATGGAAGAGAGAGAAAGGTGATACAAATGGACAGATGGGAGGATGGGTGAAGAAATGGATTTCCACTAAAGTGGAAATCTTTATTATGAAAAGTACGTACCTTAATTTAACCAAAAGGTGGGACGCTAGGTCCACCACTTTTGGCTGCAGGAAGCTCATGTGCTGAATGCTGAGTGAATTTTTATGGGAACTCCTCCTTAGAGGCTGGCTTATGATATAATCTGAGACGATGACCATTGACAAGTAACTTGAATTTGACAGAGTCAATGGTAGTGAGCTGAACAACTCCATTAGGAAAGACCTCAACAACTTCGTACGGTCCTGACCACCTTGTTTGCAATTTTCCTGCATTTTCCTAATACTTTGAGTCATATAACAATACCCAATCACCTGGCTAAAACTTCTTCTCTTTGATAAATTTATCATGCCATCTCATCCTCTGATTTTGCACTACTTCAATGTGGTGCAAGGTTGCTCTTCTCAGCTCATCCAAAGCATTTAGCTGCATGAATCTCTCTTTCTGTCCTAAGACTACTCCCATGGCATAATCTGAGGCATCAGTATGAATGTGAAAAGGGATCTCCCAATTAGGTCCTTTCAAACTAGGAGAATGGGTCAAGGCTGCCTTTAAATCAGAAAATGCTCTGTCACAGTCTTTTGTCCATTGGAATTTAGCATCTTTTGTTAGGAGAGTGTAATTGCATAGGAAAAAAGGAAGTACCGAATAGGCATATGTTCCCCATGGGTAGGTGGAGGTTGTCTTCTCCTAGTCCTTAGGTGCAATTTGAATCTAATTGTAGCCATTGAACCCATATAGGAAAGAAAAGTATTGTTTTCCTATAAGTGAGTCCAAAACTTGATCTACAAAAGGCAGGGGGAAATGGTCTTTCCTAGTGGTAGCGTTAAGTTCTCTGTAATCAACACAGACTTGCCATTTTCCTCCCTTCTTTGGCATGATCACTAATGGAGGCACCCACTAGCTATTTGAAATAGGATAGATAAATCCAACATCTAACAATTTCTCTCAATGCAGGGTTGATTCTTTGCTGAGGCTGCCCTACTGGTTGACAATCATCTTTGGTGTAGATCCTATGAGTGCAAAGCTTAGGATCTAGTCACTTCATATCATGATAGTCCCATGCAAATGCATACTGATGAGACTTCAGTAAGTCTGCCAATTGCAATTGTTGTTCTTCACTTAACTTGTTAATATTCAAATATCTTCCTTCAGACACATGTACTTGAATAGTCAATTCTATCATAGCTGCTTCATTAACAAACGATACCTTGAGTTCATATGGCAGCATGGTATGGAACATACCTATTGCTACAGGAAGTTTATCTACAGACATAGTGGTTGCATGAAAAGTGGCTGCAGGAAGATCGTCTGCAAGAAGAATGTCTGCAGGAACAGTGGTTGCAGGAAGAACAGGCAGAAGTTTCCTGAGCGAAGTAGAAGATGATGCTTCCTCCACTTCATAATGGTTCTGAATGATGTTAGGCAACACTTCATCATCATCTTGAAGCTGCAAGAAAGGACTTCTATCTAACATCATGAGTTGTGCCACTGAGTTAACTTCCTCGACTTCTTCACCAACATGTGGCCATAGAGAATCCTCTTCATTATGGGTCGGCTAAGCTGGAGGATAAAGAACAAGATTTTTAGTATTCCTGCCATCAAAAATAGTCTTATCACCTGACTGACACCCAATATAAGCATTTGTTGTTGCTAACCATGGCCTTCCAAGAATGATATGATATCCTCCTAGGGTGACCTTAGGAGAGAGAATCATGAATTTTGGTGGATACTCTCAAGAGTCTAGAATTACCACAAGGTCTTCTACTATACCATCAGGCTTCATACTAGAACTATCAGCAAGCTGCAGGATAGTAGGAGTGGATCTCATGCTTGCAACATTTAGTTGTTGCAGGATGTCCTTAGTCATCACATTGATTGCTGGCCCCAAATCAATTAGGGCATTCTTTACTTGAATTCTGTTTATGAAAACTGCTACTACAGGACTACCTGGATCATTGTACTTGGGAATAGTCACTTTTCCAAGCATGATGTCAATGAGCTGTCTCATCACATAGACTGTAGTAGGGTCTTTTTTCTTTCTACCTAGCTTCTTGAGGCATGCTTCCTTGATCACCTTGCCATATATAGGAACATCTTTTATGGCCTGAAATAGGGGTATCTGGACACATATGTGTTTCAACTGCTCCAAGATGTCAAAAGTTGTATCTTCCTTGTCTTCCTTATGCTTGGAAACTTCCAATCTCTGAGGAAATGGTGGCTCTTGTGCAGTCTTCCTAGCTGGAACTGGTTCAGGATTTTTGGGTATAGTTGGATGAATGGGGTCATTCAGAGGTTCCTCTTCCTCTTCCACAGGTAACTCAATGATGATGGGTGTGGAAGGAGTTGGTAAAGTAGTTCTTGAACATAGATGAATGTCACTCATACTCACAACACATGCAGGAAATTGATTTGGATCAACATAATATACTGGTTGTTGCTGTGGTTTGTTAATTGGGTTTGGTGTGGGCTGAGCTGGTAACTAAGTAGGTTTGGGTGCATTGGAGCTTGAATGAGCATGTGGAGGTGTTATAGCAGGATTCTGGGGTTGAGAAGATGGCATACCTTGTCTTGGAGCCCATGGGTTCCTTTGTGCAACAAAGTAGACTTGATCTTCCTCAGTCTGAATTGGTTTGAACTCGAGTCGAATCTTGCTGTCAATGTTAAATACCATCTTGCATCTGCAGTCCCTCTTCTTTTGTCTGCAATGAGGGCAGTATTCTGTCAACATTGCCTCTGCCTCCTCATGTTTCTTTTTGGCCTAAAGTGTATCCGAATGAGTAGCTAGATTGTTTATAATATCCTACTTGAAATCTACCAACAAATTAGTTATCTCCATCCTTGAAACTCCACTAGTAGATGACTTACCCACAGAGGATTGGTAAGCTCTCCCTTTTTTTGAAGCTGCTTTGGAATAGTTCTGACATATTTTCTTGATATCCTCCCAAGGAACTTGAGTGATATCTCCTCCTGCCATCAGGTCCAAAGCATCAGTGCAACTCTCATTGACTCCTCTCATGAAAAGCAACTTTTTTTATTCTTCATCGAGTGTATGGTGTGGATATTTCTGCAAGCAAAACAAAAACCTTGAAATGTAATCTTCCAAGCTCTCATCTTCCTTTTGCTGCATCCTAAAGATATCACCTCCTCTCATATCACTGCCCTTGCAATATTCCTTGTATTTTCCAAGGAACTTTGCCTTCATGTCCTCCCAAGTCTCCACAATGTTTCTTCCTAGACTCATAAACCATCTTAGTGCAACTTCTTTTAAAGTGGTAGGAAATAGCTTAAGCCTATGAGCATCAGTGGTATACTCATAACCTCTGCAAAGTATGTCAAACTCAAACAAGCAGGTACACCCATGTCTTCTTGATGGATTCCCAGGGAAAAGGGGTTATCAATCTAGTTTTGATCTTCAGTGGAGGCTTTAGAACTAGTCAGATCAGGATATGCGTCAACAAAGGGAAATGGTTCTTCTTCTTCTTCATTTCTGGGTAGATTTGGAAGCTCAACTAGTTGAAATGGATCATGATCATTAGGAAGAAATCTCCCATAAGCATCTCTTCTTCTTCTATGCATGCAGTATCAACTCAGCATCAACTAACTCACACAAAGAATGAGCAAAAGAATAGTAGATCATTACTTGTCTAAGTAAGGGGTATTCTAAGAGCAACTCAAGATAAGCGCTATAGCAGAAAAATTATCAATGACTCCAAAGAACTTCTTAGCTTGACACCATCCCCAACAACAACGCCAAAAATGTTAGCCTCCTACAATGATTCAATAACTAAGCCTTTACAACCATGATTCAAAGATTGGACATCTAACCTAAATAGCTATCTCAATCATCATGAAGGTGCATTTAACTTGTCAACCTAGGGACGTAAAATTGAAATGGGTCAACACTGTATGTGCACTAGGAGCTCATAGTAGCCATGTCTACACTACAACTAAGAAAAACGTAATACTGGAAAGTAAACTGCTTGGAAAGAAATAAAGCAAGACTGAGCATCAATTAACAACTATGCTAAGCTGAAATGCATAACAAGAATAAAGATCTGGGTGAACAAATAGGAAACTACTCTATCTGCTTTGGCTGTAGGAATAGTCGATGCCATATTTTGAACTAGTACAGAACATGAAATAATAACTAAATTAATTACTCTAAAGAATGGATTACTCACCAAGTGGACCCCCTTGGATGAGTATCCACTAAGACTAATACAAACTCAAATTCTTAAACTCAGACTATCATCTCATTCATTAAAAAATGTGTAAATAGAGTAGCAACATGGCTGTATTGAAAAATGGAGAATGCTTAATACATCATCAATATCATCTAACAACAAAAATCAAGAACTAAGAACCTCCAAGAAGAATATTCAAATCCTTATTTATACTACCAAATAAATAGGGCGGTCAACTCCCACTAACTAAGAGGATGCCATTTAGGGAAAATGAGGAAAAGAGTGGCAAAGCAGTTACGTCTGCAGGGAATCCAGTCAGACATGTATCCCCAAATGTGGACTCAATGCTGTAGTAACGCCTGCGATTGCTCAATGCCATAAATACAAGGCGGTTACAATTGACTTTCTTGGGGAATTTGTTGTCATCATCCTTCAATTGACTCCTTTGAATGATTCCCTTGCATGACCATCTGGTGGTTTCCTTTCTCAACTTAGCATCCACAAATTGTGTACTGCATAGCAATGTCAGTACGCCTAATAATTGCACAGATCTATAATCACCTTAAAGAACATTCATCAAGCATACACAAAATCAATATAGATAATCCACATAATATGCCAATACCATTAAAAATACATAGAGATAGGGTTAAATCCACTGCCAATGGTTTGAGGGAAACATTATGCAAATATTAACACTCAACTACTAAAGGTCATGACACTGCCAGCAAATGGACTATAAATTTTACCCAAAATTTGACCAAAAACTAGGCTCATCAAGAGGCAATGGTTTATTTTCTATTTCCTTCTCATCATAGACTGCATTCAGAATATCACCAGTATCATCAACATCTTTAGGAAGATCCACCAAGCAAAGATTGGAAATTTGCTCCATAGTGAGCTTACAATAGTCTATCCTTCTGACATATTCTTCATCTCTGCACTCAGCCCAAATGTCCTCAAATTGGTAGACATGTATGGCTCTTTTTGATCTTTCTTTTCATTACTTTTTAATCAAAATCAACTCTTCTTTTGTAATTCTTTAGAGTCATGATCTGCATCTCTGATGCTATAGCCTTAGCCTTGGGCATTGTTTGTACTGATATCTACCGATGGTGATTGGAAACTTAATCCCTGGATTATGAATGGCTTGATGCTCATTATGCATAGTGATAACTTGTCTACACAATTCCATCAATACCCACTTGTCAGAATGATATCTTGGTAACATGTAAGGATATTCCGTGTAGCAACCCACCCTAAGGTATGTGAAGGTAGGAAATTTTAAGAAGATAAAACTGCATTTATTCATTACTTTCCATGCTTCATCGGAAACTATTTTCTTCTCCAATTATGGATCAAACATGCATAGAAAGGGTGCAAAAAAAACATCGTTTACCCTCCTGAAGTGTTTGATACTTCCTCTTAGGGTGATTTGAGTGTAAAACTTGTGCAGAGGCACATACCTTCTATCTCCATTTGTCGACAAACCTGGGCATTGTCTCATTGCTGCTGCAGTGTACACCAAGTATGAAGTCATATAGAACTCCAAAGTAGAGGGTACGTTGATGAGTTTCTTGTGGATTTCGTTACTGATTTGTGCACCCTAGTGAATGTGACTCTTCTTTCTCCTAATAACCCTGATGTATTCATACGTCCATTCTTGAAAATTCAAGGAAGCTGGAAAGCCTTTCACTCTACTTAGGAGAGTAATCATATCATTCACATCATCCTTGAAGTCATTATGAGGAAGGATTTTAGGCCATCTTACAATGCTATGCCTTGGGGTCTTCAACCATTTGGAATTGATCAACTACTTGGCTTCATTTTGGTTTTTATCATAAGTCTCTTGTGCATATGAAATAGTCATATGTGTGTATTTTTCCATAGTTGGGACTTGGAAAACCATGTTGAAGAAGTCTCCATCAAGCCTCATCATCACCTGATCTGAGGAGTCCTTAACACTTCTATCCTCCTTGATGTAGTGCAAAGCTACTTGCAATACAAACCCTAGGAAATGAGATGCCACTGGGAACAAGGTTACCCGATGGAGATTACTATGAACAATTGCCTCCAAATCTTTTTCTATAGGTTGCTTGTTTTCTCTTTTAACAAAATCATCCATATCAAGGTGTCCAATTTTTGTATCCTTGATCTCATCGATCTTGGATGTGACCACTGTAGATGGATAGACACCTTGGTATTTGTATTTCATTTTTTCCTTCTTTCTTGATGACGGGGATTCTTTAGTTGTCATTGAATGCGCTAGGAACCACTGATATATTGATGAAGAATGCCTTGGACAAATGCTTGAAAGGAGATGGAAAGCAACTTAATGAAACAAAGTATTTTTCCCATTTTAGAAGAATATGCATTATGTAAGTGCGAGAATACAGATAAGCTAAGTGAGCACATTGGAGTGAGCACATTTAAGAAATGGAGCGAGAAAAATCAAGTGGTTGTGAGCGAAATTGAGCTTGGATAGAAATTTGGAAGATTTTTGGGAGTTGGTAAAAATTCCTACATTTGGTGTAGGGGCACTGAAATTTAGTGCCCTTGTATGTATGGAAAGGTCAATTATGCATAAGAGTTGAATTTCCGCGCTTGTGGATTTCTTGAATACTTGGAAGTTCTTTGTGCATAGGTGGTGAATTTTAGTGCTCTGACATAACTTTGCATGGTTTATTTAAAATTTTGGTGTAGGAGTACTCTTTTTTAACGCCAATGCATGCCTGGGAAGTTACAAGTTATATGCAAAGGCGGTGAATTTTACTACCCATGCATCTTGGGGAAGAAACTCATATTTGTAGAGGCGGTGAAAAAGTTTTCCTCTACACAGTAGGACTTATGTGTGAGAAAAAACATGTAGCGGCATACTTTTTCATCGTCGTTACATATTTGATGATTCTTTTATGTCAAGGCAGTGAAAAATCCCGCCTATACACATAAGGACTTGTTTTGGTAGATTGACATGTAGTGGTGCTACTGCATGTGACATTGGTAGATTTTGTCTTGGAATGAATTTTAAGCACCATGAAATCTTGAAACACAGGAAAGACCTCAATGTAGTGGCAGACTTTTTCTACGCCACTATATATGTGGTTTATGAAAGTCTTATAACAGGGTCGGGAAAAAATGGTGCTCTTTGTTTTAAGGAAAGTTTGAAACAAGAACACAAAAGATTGAGGCAAAGGAAGACCTACCTCTATGCGCAAAAATCTCAAACAATTTCTTTGAAGAGTGTTCCAAGAATGTCCCACAAAACGAACATGATAGAAACAAAGCGAATAAAAAACCAAAAACTAGGGTACAAAAGAAAGAGATGAACACACCCAAAATGACATGAAGAATTGATAGATAAAAATAATTTGCAAATGACCTAACTTATCATGATTTAACAAGAAATCATTATATAAATGAATAAGAACCCTAACCATTGAAAATGAAGAGGTGAAAAAGAAGAAAACACACCTAAAGGGTGTAAAGAAAAGACATAAACCATAGTTGATGAAAATGCCAACAAATCTTCACAATTTCATGTAGATACATGATCTGAAGGTCTTTACCAAATCACGAAGGGTGGAGAGGGAAGAAATGAGGTTAAAAGATCACAAATGAAGCTAAAACAACTTTAAAAGTCATTAAAAAGCGCTTAATGAAGTTGTATTGATGACGCACGAGTTAAGGACAAGTTGAGATGCTAGAAATTAAATATGCAATTGCACTAAAAAACAATGCCATTATATATGTAAAAGGTTCAATATACAGTGGCACTGAAAAACAAATCCAATGCACTTAAAAAAAAATTCAACACCCCTACATGGGAAAAAACTTTTCTAACTCTGGAAAACTGAAAAATTGAAAAAATACTCATTTTTGAGATTTTCGAGAAATGACAAGAGGCGAGCGCTCGAGGGGATGATTCAAGGCTTAGGACCATGCATAAAGGCAAGAGAAAATATGCCCCATTTTACTTGCTTAGAGTGAATAGGATTACGAAATAGACAAGTTTCGTAGGGGTTATCCCATGAATCAAGTACAATTGGATTCAAGTATAACATGTATATATTATTCTATATATATTAAATATATATTATAAGTATCTATATTTTAATATATATTATTAATGTTAATATATTTGGCAGAAATATTCAATGGAAGTTATGCCACGTGAAGGTAATGTTAAGAGCAGTTTGAATAGCTGTTGTAAATAATTAATGGGTCACCATTGATTGGTGTCACACTATGCATATAGTGAATGCAATTACTACCACGTAAGTGACTGAGTTTATGCACTTTTAAATAGTTGTTTGCAGCCACGCGAAAGTGGTAGTAAGGGAGGTTTTGGCATATGTTTGTATTTTCTTGGAGGCCCATGACTTGGGAAAAAGCATGAAAGAGTGTTTGATTTGTTATCGACTTTCCAACGTGCCAGTTAAGAGACTTTTTTGTAACAACAAACTGTCGAAAACTCCATTTGGTTGCACCTAGCTAGCTATGGGAATAGAGAGGAGGAAATCAAATGGTCTTTGATGTCTTTTCCAACTGAATTTGCATTATTTCATAACTGAAAACTCCACATGGGATTAGTGGAATTGTTGACTAAATCCAAATGCAAGTCGTGGTAGTTAAAGAGTCGAGTTGACTAGATCCATCCACATGACTGGCTAATTTCTGAGTGGTGGCAGTGTGAGAATTTTTTGAGCTTCCTTTTAGCAACTGATTTCTATCCATTTTTAGTATAAATAGAGTGCAATTGCTCATTATTTGGGTGTTCATTCGTTTAATAATATGGAGTATAGTGCATATGTGAGTTTTTGAGGAGAGCAAAGTTTGAGTAAAGAGCATTTGAAATTCTATTTATCAAGTAGTTGAAGAGTGAGGATAGTTTACTAGTTTCAATTATAGATTGCTTGGTAGAACTATCATTTAAAAATTTAGAAGCAAGGGAGAGGTGCAAGAGCAGAGATTAGAGATGAAAATTGAGAAGGAAGCATGTTAAAGTTGAGTCATAGAGCAGATTGGAAGCAAGGATTATCAAGAATCATGTCAAGTTATTTTAATCCAGGCATGATTAAAATAATTCTCTTTCCTTCTCTTTCAAATTATGAATCAAGCTCTTTATTTACCTAAGTTTTCCTATTCCGTTTTAATGTGCAAATCATGGCTATTAGAAAAGAATATGAGTGCATATATGAATATATTAGTTATTTATGCATAGAGCTAATTTAAAATATAAAGAGATAATGAGAACTAGGGAAGCCAGTTGAGTATATCCAATAGTTTTCTTTAATTATATTGTTAAATCATGTTTGTAATATATGATTCTAAATTATTATTTATATATTTATTTGAGAGAAAGTGCTTGAGGGGAAGGTTAAAATCTCTCTAAAGTTGTATTTAACCAAAACAACCAGCTTGTTAAACCAAAGTAGAAAAGGAAAGCTAAGTATGGGAATAGGATATTATCCCAATGAGACAATGTCTTATTTATATTGGTGTTAAATGAGTTTATATTGCATATTAGTTAGAGGGTATGAAAATGTATTAGAAGTTAATACGTCTTTATTATCTTTTGAAAGTTATTATATTATATAAATAGACCAAGAGTTTTTATTAATACCTACTAATTGAAAATTATGTATCTTGAATAGAGGACTTTATTCTCCTATTATTAATCAAAGCCCTTAGTGCTAGGGGACTTTAAGGTGCCGAAGCATAGATAAATCTCAAGTAGAAAATATTCTCCAGCATGGCTATAAGCTTACCATACATTTATATATAATAATATATGTGTCAAGATTATCTATATACAAACAAAGATAGGTATTAAATTACATAATTATACAAAGGATAACTTCAGAGAAACCTTTGAAGAATTTGGGGTTTAGTCAGATGGTTCTTAGTTGAGTTATCAAAAGTAAACAAATTATTATGTTGAATCATTAATGAACATTACTATGAATATAAGATTTTATAATGAATCAAAATATAAGATATTTAATGTCATGAATAGCTAGATCGGTTATGGTATTCTCGAAAGATAGAGCCATACTTGGTATGACAACGAAGAGTTTAAACCATTATTTATGGAGAAGACAATTATCTATTTACATCCTAAGAATAAACGTTGGACAATTGAAACTTTAATATGAAGAAGTAATCTTCAATTCAAGTTTAATACTAGATTATTATAAATATCGACATATTGTCAGTACTTTAGATTGAGACCACTATCTAGTTGATGATAATGTGTCATCAGTATTAACTAATTATGTATAAAATAGGAGAGCAGTCAATCCCATGGTTAAAACTAAGGACAAGTGAGAAAAAGGCAGTTGTCAAGTTCCAAGATGTTACATGAACGCAACTAGAAAGATTTAGTCAAAAAAGTATAACTAGTCAAGTCGTTTATTGACTTAGAAAGAAAGGAATCAAATGAGAGGCAGTTGCCTAGACCTATAATGTTGTGAGAATGTAACATGGGTATTTGAGTCAGAAGTGTTAAACCTACTTGGTTGATTAGTCAACACTAGTGAAGTCATCACGATTGAAAGAGATTCCATTTGAGTTAGTTAACCTTTGGGTCGAACCAAAAGTAGAGTTAACCATAGGTTAGTAGGATTTCCAAGTCGAGTTAGAGGTGGGTGAATTTATGACATTGCTTCTTTATAAAGTGGATTGATTATATTTATCAAAATTTGGCCAAAGTAAGTGTAATAGTCATTGCTTGTACTTGTCAATTCACTGTGCTCCAAGTTTGCATAGCTTGTTAGTAGTGTCATATATAGTTGGAAGGTATCCATAGTTGTATGACCGTACTTGTTATGTAGGACACGACACTAGATACTCATATGGTAATACTAGGGGTTCCAATACTGAACTCTTCATTGAAGGGTAGGGTCACTTCCAGTTGGAAGGTGTGTAGGGGAACATCGATCTATGGTTGGAGGTAAAGTGCTTGGGTGATGCTCTCCCTATCATGTCCCCGAAATCACGACAGTTTTATTAACCATCTGATATCGTTATAATTATAATTGTTAGAAGACAATGTTATAATTATAATTGTTATTCTATAAATATCGTAATCATAAATCTATATATTATAATCATTGTAATAATATGAAATAAATATATTATAATTTAAATGTCATTATAAATATAATACAATTAAATATATCACAATCTTATATTCAAAGGGAACTAATCCAAAATAATACTACCTGAAGACGACAACCTCCATTGAGAAGACAATATTAATTAAATAAATAATCCTCAAGCTGGCCCATCTCTAAACAAATAATCCTCTTTGGTTATTGTTCTTCATTGCCTTCGTTTAGAAAGGTCAATCTTTTTATTCTTCCATAATGTCATCCATATTTCTCATTGATCGATTAAAAATTCTACTCTATTCTAGGTAATAGACAAATCACTATAATATCTATTAGAAATTCCTACATTCGCTGAATACTAGTTAAACAGTTGTTCAAAGGAATATTTAGTCATCAGGTTGCAAAAAAGAGTAGTAGCTAAAGGATGAAGACGAGTGCCACCCAAGGAAGGAAACACACAACCTTGAATTGAAGATGATTAACTTTTGAGAAATAAACACGACCACCATGTAGATACCGATTATGGAAGGATGCTTGATTTAACAAAAGCATCAATCGTAAGTGAATCAACATTATCATTGCAGAAGACCATGGATATAGTGAGTATGCCATTAAGCATCAAGGGTTTTGCTTGAGCGCAGCCTAGTGAAATCACGTATATGTATTTCAACATATTTTCAGGTTGCAAAAAGCGTGACCAATTATGCCATCAGCCTCAGAAGTACCGAACAAGCCAATAATTGGTTCTCATCACCCTATGTTTCAAATCAATTTCACTATTGATATCGACACTTGGATTGATCAAAGGCAATATCAAGACTTCGGTTATATTACTACTATCGTGAAAGTAAAGGAGTCGCGACTAGGCCCAGATTGCTTCCGTTAAATGTCCAGTGTCGTCTTAATACATAATTAAAATTAATGATGGCGGTAGCAGGTTTGTGGGTAAAAAGGAAATTGTGGTAAGTTAAGTTAATAAGAAAACAAATATTATATCAACCATCAATGATTATATGAATAGTTACAGAGTCGCGATTAATATTCCACAAGCAATAATTAATATAAATTGTTTAGCTAAAAGTCACATCCTTTTGGATGGACATTTTCCTTCAAAGACACAACCTTTCTGTGCAAGCATAAAGATATTAAGAGGTAGAAAATAGAGGAGGTAGAAGGAAGAGAGTGAGAAAAGAATTTGCTATTTCCTGCACAAGAGAATAGAAAATAAGCATGCAATAGAATCTACAGTAGGAGACCAGACCACTGAATCATGTGAAGTATTTCACTTAGTACTAATTTCTAGAAATCCAAGTTCAGCACTAGAAAATCATACTGTGATGTCATCATTAGCAATGATATTTAGCATTTCAAATATGATAACAATTAGCATTCAATGCATTAACTTCAAGGCCCTGTAACAAACTTTCTCCATGAACCGATTTATGGGACTCCTTGTTGCATATAATCTTTGAACACCTCCGTTGCATATGACTAAACCAGGATGGTGCAAACCTCACATATTGTCCATCATAATCTCCTCATTAAAGTTATTGCATTTGTGAAAGGACAAATCTTGATTTCTGCATCATCTACCTTAGCAAATATATTCTTTGGGTGTTCCTTATATATCAGTAAGAAGAATTATAGTTAGGACCATGCATAAGTAGATATAGATCATTACTAACCCATTTATTGATGCAAATGCCTACTTTGACACATACATAATAAAAACTTACTAATCTGATCATTGGTGCAATTTTTCCTTTGACATTATGGGAATAAACACTGTTGTTAAAGGAATTCAATAATAACTATGATTGCATTTAGAGTAGATTGATGTGGGATCTCTTATTGATAGAATGCATTGTCATTGGCCTCATACATCATTGGCAACCCATGGATAGAAAGGAATGTGATAAGAATTGATCATAGATGTGTATATGTTAATGTTGCTTCATATTACTTCTGCATTTTGATATATTTCCATGATATAGTTGAATTGGTTACATGCTCATGTTAGTATTCTCATAAGCATAACAGATAAATATAGATGAATCAATAATGAATGCATATATATATATATATATGATTGCGTAAAGATTGTCTTCTTTTTGCTTGTTATCTTATTGGGAAGGGCGAAACATGAGTGAAGTGGTTTTCCTAAAAACCCCACCTAAGATTTTGCCCCATAGGCTCAAGGAAAGGGTTGGGCCATGGAGGGGTGGGGGTCCCACCTAAGATTCTGCCCCACAGGGCTGAGGCAATGGTTGGGCAATGGAAGGGTGGTAGGCCTTAGGCCACTTTGGACTCTATGGTTCCCCTCTCCTAATAGGGTGAGTGTTTTCTGAGGTGCTGCCATGAGTTGAGTATGTAGATACTAAGCCACTAGGGAAGGAGGATTGTGATGGACAACCTCTTGAGCTTGATATGAGGGCTTTAGGGTAGATCCACCTATGGAAACTCCTCTTATGTCTTCATTATTACTTTATGATTATGAATATATTTTGGATATCTAGATATTAATGCTAACAAATATGTTGTTAATATGGTGAATATAGATTCCAATCCAAAGTTATTGTATTAGAAAGACATTCATTTGGAAAAAGGAAACCCTAAACCTAATAAATGAGCAAATTCTAGGGAAAGGCCAGGTAAGGGACATTACACTCCCTCTTGCAAATGACACGTTGAGGCTTGTGAAATAGAAGAAGTGTAATCCAGATAAGGATACCTTGACCTTGATCACTTGTCAATTATGAAATTATATATATGATCATGAATTCTATTTATAAATTGTATTTGAAAAGATGAGTTTCATTTACTTGAAGTTTAATTTGATATTTAATTATGCAATGTTATGTGAAATTCTTTATGAAGCATGCAAAAAGATATTAAAGGAAAAGAAATTTTTTATTATCCTATTTTGGAAACTTTGAATTATTCACTTCATGAGTTAAAACTTAGGTGAAAACTATAGAGTAAATATTGGGTATGTTACAAAATTTAATTTGGCATATAAAATTGAATTGTGCCACGTAGAAGTCATATATTCAAAAGTTGCTTCAGTAATTCTACTCACCTTCACTTGTTTGGTAGTTGAATTTGGTCAAGAGGGCACTTATAGACACTTTTAGGAGATTATCAAATCAATAAGGAACATGTTCTCCTCGGTCAAGCTTATTAGGTCATGATAACAAAAAGGAATGATATGAAAGAGAATATGCACAAGAATGTAAGTAGCCTATATATAAATGAATTAGATCTAATTATTTGTCCCTTTAGAAAATAAAAATATGCTTTAATTACTCTCCTTGATGTTTTTTACTTATCCATTACATCATCCTTTATATGATTAATAACACATTGAATGCCTTTAATACCAAGACATGGAAAAATATTGCATGATTGTGTAATAAGTTGACTCATAATAAGTTAATAGAAAAGAGTAGGAAAGCAGGAGTTTGAATTTAAATCTTTGAATTATTGGTTCATTTTTATACACACCACTAGATTGATCCCAATTGGTGTGGAAATGAACCTAGGAAATAAGATAATAATCTTGAGATAGAGGCAAATATGGGAGTGACAACAAATGCAAGTATAATAATGAGGGGTGAGTGATGAATGTATATAAATAAGTATAAATAGGAGGAAATAGGGATTAATAGAGATAGGGCATAAGCCAAACCTAGCACAAGAGTGTACCACTTGTCAACATGTAGTTATATTCAAGACACTCCATCAAAGTGGGCATAAAACTAAATGGGAAATGGCATAGGTATGTAAATTTTACCATTATATTTTATCCCCATTTTGATATATATGTGAATCTATCACGAGAGTGAAAGTTCAAAGTTGTGTCCCACTTTAGGTCAACTTATCAACACAGTTGAATTTAAGCATTTCCAAATAAAAAATAATATTTACCAAAATAAAGTTCTAGTTGGATTCATTCCAACTAAATTAGATTTCGGCTACAAGTTTTCTAGTTGCAAGTGTCCACTAGATACATATATAGCATCACTTTAGTGTATCTTATAAAAATATATATTTGAAAAACTTCATGTTCTCATGGCTCTTACTCACATAAATAACATTTAAAAAAAGTTAAAATGCCTTTATATAAATATATTAGTGTAGTTTTAAAAAATATAATTTCTTAATATTTTAACTAGTGTTTATATTTTCTTTTTAATTTTTACTAAAAATAGGTCATGAGCACCGAAATAAAAGGTTGATTGTCTTCAATCTAAAAATATTGAATTTTATTAAATCACTAGAAGAGAAATTTCTTGTTAATATGATAGGATCATTTTTTTATCTTGGATAGATAGTTAAGACAAAAAGTCGAATCTTGTTAAAACAATTACATTTTCAAGAAACAAGACTATTAATATTTATTTAAAAATAGATTTTTTGAAATGGAAAAAAAATCCATGCACTAACTGTTTCAATTTATAAATATGAAAAAAAAATCACTATAAAAAAATCGGAGGCCCTCTTAATCTAAATTTTTAGCATTTTATGGGCAACTAAATTATAGTGTCAATTTTAAAAAAAACTACATTCAAATTTATTTGTTTTTTAACACAAACATAAAATACACTAGAAAAATTACAATTCATTAGTTTATATCATTCTAATGTCAGTTTTTAATAGTTCACATTTAAAATTTACATCAATATTGGCCATTCTTTTATAAAAATGGGTCACAACTTTAAATTTTCACATGTGATTATTTATTTCAAAGTATATGAACATTTTCAATCAACATGAAAAGAATATTCAAACACTCATAAGGGGAATATACGATCTATGTAAAGTAATAGATCATTCTTGGATTATTCTCATATGTTCCTTGGTATGAGCATTATATTAAACTTGTAGAAGAATAAAATATGTAATGAGTAGCTTATGTTGCACAATTTCAATAGATACAAACTACAAGTTAATTCAATTGTATGTGAAAAGTGAGAAGTAGAGAGAGGGATTATAGATTCCATATGTATTGAAATTGATACGATAATACTCTACTCATTGTAACTGTAATACCCTCATGTTGCTGATACTCTTAGATACTCTTCTGTGTTGGTTTTGTACTTGGTTTGTGATGGTGATTAGTTCACCAGATTGGTTGTTTGTGGATTCATAGTTTAGTTGGTTTGCTGCACTTGATATTACTTATGATGGTTGATGATACATTATGTGGTGATCATATTATTTGGTTGTGTTATGGTTTTCTTCAATAATATATGTGGATATGTTGTGGTTTAATGTTGCTATGGATTCTAATGTGTTTGCTAGTGAGTCTTGGTGAAAGGACGGAGTAGCATCACTCGCTCGCGAGTGCCTTGCTACCTCGTGATTACCTTTCATGGTGTGCCTACATTGGATATTTACATGCTACTTGACGTTTGTTTCTATGCAGGATGCAGGTACTGGACATCGACTCCACTTGCTTGACAGGTCTGAGCGTGTCCCATAAACCCAACGGGTATGATGTTGAAAAGGGAGTTGATAAGGAAGTGTCCCCGTCCCAAGTTCGACCCCTCGTTGTGAGTCTTACGATGTCGTTGTCTTGACTTGTCTTTGTTTCAGTGTTGGTTGTTGTTGATTATTTATTTTATTTGTGAATAGTTGTTATTTAATTAATCTTTATTTTATGTGTGATTAATTAATGTTATTTTGTTGATATGATTATTTATAGGTAATTGTAATTAAGTTTAATGTTAGATTTAAATGTTGTAATTTAAAAGTTATTTAATTAATTAAAAGGCATAAATTAATTAATTAAAATAAATAATGTTGTTGGGAATTGTAGATTATCTCTTTCAAATATTAAAATTATAAAATTTGAAGATATTATCATGTGAGGATAAATGTGAAAATAAATGAATTTTTAATTAAATTTGTGGGATAAATGTGAGTTTTAAAATCAAGAAAAAGGAACCAATGCATGTTGTGGATTTTTGGGAAAAGGAAGAGCTTTATTTATTTTTATTATTGTGAAAAAAGAAGAAGAAGTTTTTCTCTTCATGGGATGGCTTTGGTTTTTGGAAGAAGAAAGTAACAACAGTGGGGAAAAATATGTGTGTACTTCTTTGTTAATTTGTCTGTAGAGGAAAATAAAATAGATTGGATCAAAATTTAGCTTGGGAGAAAGGATTGGAGAAGGAATTGATGAGGAAGATTGTGTTTGAAAGAGGAAGAAGGGCTGCCATGCTGTGGATTCGTCATCAAACATAGGACTCTAGGTTCTTTGAATATCAATTTATTTTACATGTGTTTGAAAGCAGTGTTTAGATCTATGTCTGTTTGAGTGATTTCTTGGAAAAAATTATACTGTTCAAGAAAAGAAAAGAAAGTGCTTGAAATGTTTTAATTTCGTATTTGGCTGAATGCAAATCCTTTTTTTTTTAAATTTCCTCTTCCCAATCCTTTTGTTGTTTAAATAATTTGTGTGGAGAAATTCGTATATCCCTCTCAAGAAAATTTGTGTCTACTTTTGGAGAAAATTATTTGTTTGTGTCTGTATTTTTCTTTGAAAATGGGATTGATATTTATTATATATATATATATATATAATTGTAAAAGATGTTCTGGTTTGTAAACATATGTATATATATTTGTGAAATATACATATATGGATTCTATTTTAATTTTTTATTATCATTAAAAATAACTTTGAAATGGGATTGGGGGAGGTACGATGACGCTGTGCCAAACCCCCCGCCCCCCTCTTACCTGTGTTGTGTGGCCATGTGGGAGGCTGTTGTATGCAACCCACCCACGACTGCACACAACAACCTGCGGGCTGCTGGGCGCAACCCTGGGTGGGGGCTGCGGCCTCCCCTATGGGGAGGTTTGCAGCCTCCTCCCCACTGCAGATGTTTTCCTATAAACTTTAAAATTTATTTTTTATTAATTTAAATTTAATTCAATTTAAATTCGTTTTGGTTTTTATATTTAATTTAATAAATATATATTATATATTATATATATATATATATTTAAATATATATATGTGTATATATATATAAGTTATGTTATTAATTTTAAATGCAGATTTAAATATGTGAATATGTTTATAAAATATATTGTATATATAAATATGTATATATATATATACATTAGCATAATAATGTGTATGTATATAGATAAATATGTATGTATATTTATATACTTGTTGAAATTACAGAAAGTCATATGATGTTAATTTTCAATGCTTGGTTTTACGACGTCACTAGCTAAACTGGAAATATAAGCGTTGTCAATTAAATTAAGTTGAATGATTTTGATCAAAATTTGACATATTGAGTAAATTGATTGTTTTTTTTCATGGTAGAAATCATGCAATGTGTTATTTTAATGGTGTTTGATTGAGTTATTGAAAAATTGTGTTCTAAATGAAATCTTTGAGTTGCGTAATTGTTCAACTCTTGAACATTGTTGAGTCAATTGTTGTTCGCTTGAATGGATTATGGTCATATGGGAAAATATTTAAGTCAATTATCCTTCTGTAGGAGCTTAAGTTGCTTAGGGACTTCTAGAGGCATGGGGAAATGATGTTGTATTTATGATCTTTTAATTTGATACTTGTCCCTATTTTGACTAAGAGCTATAATCTTGAGTTTAGATGGGGGTTGTACCGTTTTTATGGGTGTTGATTCATATGAATTTTGGCAAGATGGTTTTGCCTTGTGGTTATTCTATTTTGTGGTTCAGTTTTCTTGTTGGTACAACCCATTGGAATTTGATGTTATGATTTGGGTTCTAGGGGGAGTGGCTCTACGTGGGCATCGACGCACAAAGGGGCTATCAGGATAAGGTCCACGTTAGAGTTAGAGTAACAAGTGATAACCTAATTAACTAATGGGTGGGTGGTAAAAAATTAATAAGATAATTGTGGATGCCTCGTCCACCTATTAGGGATTTCATAGACTAAAGGTGGGCCGAGAAGGCCGTGGTTGGAAAGATCGTTGCCTCATCTTCATGAGAGGTTAACAGTTCAGTACGAGTCACCTTATGGGGCCGGCGCCTAGAGAGGCTGTCAGGATAACCATAGATGGGGGCCAATGCCTAGAGAGAGGCAGTCAGGATAACCCATGTAGGACTGTGCGATGACACTCTCCCATAGTTTCCCTTGCGTTTGTTTTGTGCGTATCTAGAGGCGGTAATGTCTTATGTTAAGGAAATTGGTTCTTGATGTTGTCTTTGTAGCCTCCTTTCAGTTATTCAATGATGCATATATGCCTCATGGCAACTTTATTGGTGTTGATGAAAGGTGCCCTTGGATATTTATTGTTGAGTGATTTTGCGGTCTCATTTGGCGAGCTTGGAATTTTATTATTGTTGGAACCTCTTATGGAGATTTAATGTTGATCTATGATTTTGGCAATTAGTTCTGGTTGGACTTTCCTCTAGAATTCCCTTGAGTTGTTTTGTTGCTAGCCTTTGGAAGTGGTCTATTGATGTTATGTTTTGTGATTTATTGTTGTTATGTTTAGGAAGTGGTCTTTTGATATTATGTTTATCTTAAGTATTCTTTTACTTCTCATGTTTGGAGTTTAGTCTGTGTTTTTGTTTGGATGTTCTTGGTCGGGGATCGTTCCTTATTTACTCCTAGCACGGGGGTGGTTGGGTGGAATGTGCTACGCACCCCGTTGGGTCCCCTGTTATGTAGTTGAACCATTTAGTGTAGAGTTTGCAGATGCAGCTTGATCCAAAATTCATATGTTACCAAATGTATACTTGTACTCCATATGTATTATATGTATTGATGTATCACTCCCACGTGTGTTGGGAAGACTTATGATGTAATTTTGTATATGTATTCAATGAGTTGTATTAGCAGATTGATGTAATGTATAAGCACACTATGTAGTTTATCCTTGTACTATAATTGTATATACTGTTTATGCTATGTTGTATTCATGGAAATATGTAATTTATATTTCCATGTTTAATTTATTGTAAATGCATGTATGGTTTCCATATGGTTTATTCTTGTCACATTGTTTATCATTTATTAATGTTTAAAATTGAAGTTAAGTGAATGAATGGGTTAGTTACGTAATGTCACCTCGTGTACCCCAAAGGACTTAGGTGAATAACTTGTAATATTTTAAATCTAATGTATACAATAATTTATACACTTAATTGTTTTTTTTTTAAAATTGTACCATAAATGTTAGATATATTAGTTTTTCTTTGGGGTTGTGAGGTGGGGCATTACAGTAACAATATGATATGGCATGTGATATATCCATGTAATAATGTTACATGTGATGTGTTGATTATAAAGTCAATGACACATCGAGAATATTAATAACTAAGCATTTAAATTTATTTAAATGCATGATAAACCATCTAATATTAATGAAACAATAGAGAGGAAAGCCTAAATACACAAACCATATGATGATTAAATGTACAATTGGATAAACCCTTGTGGAAAAAACTACTCCACCAAAGAGACCTGAGATTGTATTAATCACAATAAAAGTGTACATTAATACAATCCACTTATCCTCTAACTAATAATAAATAGCATAAAATTACTTGCAAATGCACATTACAAACCTCTATCACATGTATCCACTATATAGAAATATCATAAACAAGAAACCACCAAGAGTTATCCCAAAAATTTAGTCAAAACAACAATCCATAACAAAAATCTAATGCACCATAATCATGGTCAAGCAAATCATAATCTAAAGTAACTCCTCGTACATATTTTACACCTCTCTCACACATCATATATTATACCATACTACCATATTAACCAAATTCTCCAATCTATATGCTCCTTGAAGGTCTTCAATGTCTTTTCATAATATCCAATTTGAGAATATCCTCTATAACTATTAATTTTGACCAAGTTTCAATGTAGCCTCTCTATTCAATTCCTTCTTACTCAATGTTGGGATATTATCAAGTTGATTGAATAATTTCCTACATAACCCTATGAGAGAAAATCATGCATACAAGATTATATAATAAGCATAATGCAAAGATCAAAGACATATCACAAGATATACCTTGGGAAACCCATAAAGAGGGGAAAATACATCCTCCAAAAATGCCCACACTCAATGTATTATTTACCAATTAAAACATCACAATACACTTTCAAAGTCTCCATGAATACTTATGAAACATCAAGCTCCTTGAATGTATCATCTATGTGTCCAAGCATAATGGGTAACCATGCGACCACACATTCCATGTCACACTTCATAGAGAGCTCAATACAAATGATAGTCAACCTCAAAGGTTATAATATCCAACCCCAAACACTAAATATATGCTTAATTTTATAGATTCAATATCACACAAGCATAATTATGATATTGGAAAAATCACGTGTCTCAAAATCATGAGTGCATAAAACTATTGATCCTAACATTACTTTTTGGTACTAAGTTTTCCTAATATTAAATATGTTTCTAATGTACAATCCACACATAGAATATATAACCAATGTTATAATACAACTTTACAAATTGGACCCAAATAAATATTTAATGTGACTAAACATATCTCTAAAGATACTCCACAAATAAATATTTATTTTATATAATTAAAATATTGTTTTTGATTGTGGAAGGTGTACAACACCATTTTCCAAAAACACAACATTCCAATATCCTAGAGAATAAATAATAAATAAATAATGTCCCCACCCTCACATGGGCATCACATTTTGCTCACTTGATGATATTTAGAGATCATACATTATTTAGCACCTATATAATTAAATATAGTTAATCAAAAAGTAGGATTTGTAAGGTGAATGATACGCCTAATCCTAGCATTCTTCCACATGACATTTACATTACAAATACATAATAGTAAAATAATAATGAATGAAACATATTCTATAAGAGGGAAGGTCCATGACCTATCTACACTAATTTTTTTTATTGGTGTTCACTATCATAGTGAGAAAATTTGTAACATTATCCAAGTGTTAACCTATTATATCCTAAATTTTCCACTATTAACCATCTCATTGTAAAATTTATACTAAAGATAAATATGCTTCATGCTAGCATGGTATATAGGATTATTCATCAAATAGATAGCACAATTACTATCATGTATTTAATCATAGCCTATTCACACTTAAAGACAATAACTAAACAAAATCTATGTAACCACACTACCTCCTTATAAGAATGTGTCATAGCCATGTATTGTGATTTTGCAGTGGATAATGAAACTATGAATTCCATTTGCTCATCCAACTATCAACACCTGCAAATAGAATGAACACATAGCCGTTCATGGACCCCCTACTATCAAAATCAATAATCTAATATAAATCAACAAGGATTTATATATCAAGAAACTTTCTCATATCATCAATCCCATGATAATAAACACAATAATAAAAAGCCCCTCACAAATATATAAAAACCCTTATTGCATGATTTTAATGTTCTATGTTAGGGTTAGACATAAACATGCTACAAACTCCCACTACTTAGGAATTATCTAGTCTTGTCTGTACCATAACATACATTAGGCCACTTATGGTGATAGCATGGGGGATATTACATAAATATCCTTAAAATCATCATCTAGCTTAGGGAATTTATCAAAAGGTAACTTAATACCAATAGGTAAAGGAATGTACTTGCTATCTTATAGCACTACATAGCAAACCACTACAAAATAGTTTTAAAATAATTGGTTTGACTATGTTGAAGATTTCTACCAACCTATAATTTATTAATTTATGTACCCAAGATGTTTTTTAGTCCCTAAATCATTTATATCAAAGGCACCAAAAACCTAAATGTTGAGCTCTCTAATTGTGCCCTTACTATCTCCAATGAATAACATGCCACTGATATACAACGCAATGATTAGTGATTAATCATCAATAAATTTTAAATTAAAATAATGATTTCAATCACTACTAAAGAAGCCGAGATCTAATTCAAAAGCATCAAACTTCTAATACCACATTCAAGATGACTACTTCAAACCATACAAAGACCAATTTAACTTGCAAACAATGTTTTCACCACTAAATCATTATGTTACTTCATATAAATTTATCCTTAATATCCCCATTCAAAAATGTAGTTTTAAAATATATTTTCTTTACCTCTAATCATAGTCAACACCAATAGACAATATGAATCTAATATAAGTTAGTTTTTCAATAGGAGAAAATATTTTACCACAATCAATCCCCTTAATCTGGAAGTAACCTTTTGCCACTAGTCTTGCCTTGTACTACTCCATATTACCATCTACTTTGAATTTATTTTTATATACCCACTTGCATCCAATAGCCCTCCCTCCCTCAAGAAAATTCACTCAATACCATGTCTCAAATCTATTCATGATCATAATCCCCTCCAAAATGGCCTCTATCCAAGACTCATGCTCCTTCAAAGAAAGCTTCCTTTATAGATCTAGGTTTATCATCAATACAAGATAGAGTAAATACACAACAAAAATATGTTGGGAAATACCTATAACTGGTCTCATTTCCATGTGGACCTTCTCAAGGGTGTAGTAAGATGCTCAAGTTATTTTTCTTCTAAACTCTTTAAATTTGAACAATATTCTTCATGTATGTTCTCTTATCCAACTTGTTATTTTCCACCTATGCATCTTCCTACTTCTCTATTTAGTTTCAAAATGAGCAACCTTCTTTCTTCTTTTTATTGTACTTTGTCAAACTTTAATCTAAGCTCTCTAAAAATAACATCTATATAATGACAATTTTTAATATTAGAGGATTCCAAATGTTATATATCCTTTGACATTATTGCTATAACCAACGAAAATAATTTTTTTGGCCTTGAAATCAAACTTATTCTATTTTTATTTAGGCACATGAATAAAAGTCACACAACCAAAAAATATAGCGAGGATATCTATTAATCAAATAACCTATATTACTTACAAATTCAACCCATTAACATTGGTCAAGTCCACCACTACTCAACATACTTCTAGCTTTGTATATCAAAGTCTTATTCACCATTTCTATGATGTCATTCTATTGTGGCATATAAGAATTTTTCTTCTATCGAGCATACCACCTACACATATATAAATCATTAAATTCACTAAAATAATATTCCCCTCCATTAATTGACTTGAATACTTTTTATTTTTCAATCCATCTTATTTTCAACGAGGAATTTAAAATATTTAAACTTGCTAAAAAATTTAGACTTATGCCTCATAAACTAAATCCAATTATATCATTATTCATCAATAAAGGAAACATGGTAATGAGAAATAATAATTGAAAAACATTCATGGGACCAAAAAATCACTATGAATAACCTCCATCAATGTCTTTGTCATAGTGCTACCAAAAGGAAACTTGAATCTGCTCTATTTTTCAAACACATTGCTCACAAAAGTCAAATTTTGTAAAATACCAAAACAAACCATCCATCATAATTTTATTACTAATGGCCTTAAGAAAATTTTCACCAGTGTGGCCCAACCTATGGTGCCACAACTTACATGAATAAGAGTTCATAATTACATAAGAAAAGTAACAACATGTATTTGCATCAAACTTAAACAAGGTATCTCACAGAAATTTCTTGGCTAACACCAAATTCCATCTAGCCAACCTACAAGAAATCTTTTCAAATGTGACATATACTCCAACATCATTCACATTATACAATAAAAGTAAATTTTATTAAACTCGTAGAATATGTAACACATATATGAAATATTTTACCCTCTTATTGATAAACGTAAGTTTTACCTTCCCTTTTCCAATAATTTGATGCAAATTGTTGTTGTCGAGGAAAGCCTCACCATTATTAGATTCTCTATAAGAAGAGAACTATTCCTTGTGGGGATTTATGTGATAAGAGGTACCTAAATTGATATACCATATGCGACCACTATAAATATTAGAAAAAATAAACAAAGCATTATTTTCATCATCAAAGGATTTTTTGTAGAGGAACCACCAAAACCATTTTTCTTGTTTATACAATCTTTCTTTAATTGGCTCTATTTACCATTTCAAAATATAACAATCTTACCAAGGGTTTTATACCAAGATTTTGACTTGGATTTCTCCTTATCCTTGTTTTTCTTACCATCTCTTTCCTTGGGTCTACCCAAAACATCCAGTGCATTCTTGGAACCCTCAACCATGGAATTCCTTCTTATTTATTTAATGAGAAAAGTAGAAACAAGGGCATCTAGCTGAGATTATTTTAAAATTACAAGATTTGACTACTTTGGTGGCACATTTAAGGCCCACTTAACCCATTACTTTCACCAAATTTTTTTTTTATTTCCTTAAGTAGTCCCATTAACCATTATAGTTGATAGTCAATATTCAATAGCCTTGTGTCCCATGCATAAGCCAAACCAAACTCAAACTCATTGTTCCCATACTACAAAAGTTTAGTGGATGCTCATAAATTTTTTATCAGATAAAGAATGAGAAAGCCTCTCATGGAATATGGTTTTTGTAACATTTATAAGATATGGGTGTCCCCATGAGGAATTCACACAATTTCACATAATACAAAAACTAAGTCTCTAATATGATTAATATGCATTTATCAATGTAATCCTAACCTGTGCCAAAATTAGAGCTTTAGAATAAGGTATAGGTATCCATAAAAGCATAAAGGATAAGTTAGTTATGTCAAATTTTATAGCTGGAAATTATCTACTAGACATGTATGTAAAATATGGAAGCATAGACAAGACGGTGAACTATTTGATTAAATGCCTCAAAGAAATATGATCCCATAGAATGCCATGATTATATGATATGCAAAAAAAAGGATTTAGAAACTTTTAAGAAAATGTTATTGCTAGGTGTAAATCCAAAATCTATAACCTTAGCTAGCATCCTCCCTATTATGCTAAAATGGGAGCTTTAGAACTAGCTATGGACATCCATCAAAGAATACAAGATGGATGAATTTTGTTAGCTATTGTAGTTGCAACTACCCTAGTAGAAATTCCTACAAAATATGGAAGCATATACAAGGCACATAAATTATTTGACAACATTCCTCAAAGAGTTTTCATCTCATGGAATGCTATTATTGCAAGATAGGTGAAATGTGGAAGCATAGATACGACATGTGAACTATTTTACAGAATGCCTCAAATAAATGTTTTTTTATGAAATATATGGATTACAAGATATGCACAAAATGGACTTGTTAAAAATAATTTATAAAATTTAAGTAAATGCAATTCGTAGGTGTAAATCTAGACTTTGCTACATTTTATAGGACCCTTTTAACCTATGTCAAAATGGGAATTTTGGAATAGGGTGTAGGTATCCATAAAAACCATAAAGAATGGAGGAATTTTGTTTTATGTTGTAGTTAGAAATGATTTAGTGGGAATGTATGAAAAATGTGGTAGCATAAACAAGGCATGTTAATTTTTTGTGTGAACACTGAAATATAAGGTAAAATAATAGGAAATAAGCATAAAAAAGCATCCTAGCCTATATCAAGCATGCACATCTAATAGATCAAAAGGAATGCAAATAATTACAAAAATCATAAAATATCTTACCACATAAACCCTTGATGACCTAAATTTTGGGCTCCAAGTGATTGTTGATGGTTGAAGTACAATGGAGTTGCCCAATTCTATAGCATAAAATTATTGCATCCAATCTTCTTCCTCGAAAATAGCTTGTAGATGGCTCAATTTATAGATTTTGAATAAGTTGGATGGATGGATGAGATTATATATTGGGAGATGGTGAGTTAAGATTGATCCTCAAGTAGGGAAGAATGAGAAGATGACAAGTGTCATCATGTAATTTATTCACATGATTAAGGAAAGGATGGATGAGAGATGGTGGATGGAGATTTGATCAAATCTTAATGAAGGGTGAAAATTGAAAACGTATTTTTTGGAGCCTTATGCACTTGGATGAATGTGTAAGAATTTTGAGCCTTATGCAAGGTTGACGTAGATTATTTTTAATCAAATTTGCTAGAGGAATGTGCAAATGATTAGTTATTTTACTAAATTTGATATGTTTATTCAATTAATGATTAGGGGGATTTTAGAGAAATTAAATAAGTATTGGTGTATTTATTCAATTCATCGAAAAATGAGTGACTTAAGAAAATAAATATGGCTTATGTAATAAGGTGGGAACATTAGAAGTAAAGGTCAAATGAATGAAATTAAATAAATAAAAGGTAATTTATTCAATTAACATTGAATGAAATATAGATTGGTTAATCAAATAGTCAAGAATCATTCAATTAATATTAGAAGAATGATTGAATGGGTCAACTAAATAAATATTCTTTATTTAACATTGAAAATATATCTATGCGATAGTCTTGTTGTGATGGAAAAAATGTGGTAATGCATTTTAGGTGTCTACATTTTGTCTCTTTTTGAGATGACATTATATAATGATATTTTAAAGAAAAATAATTTTTTTTTTTTTTTGAAGGAACAGTCTGGATACCTGGGGAAGCGTATGGCGAATAGGAAGTGAAGTACGGATTCCCAGGAGAGGAAAGCAAGGTAATAGACCTGTATGGGGATATCGATGAGAAAAGGTTGAGGGGATAAAAAATGAGGCCGGAAAAGGCAACATTAGATGGAAACAAAAATCGGGTACGAAACCATAAATGGAATTGGTGATGAACACTTTGAATTTGATAACACCGAAACGATTTGATGCCTGAATACATGGAAAGGAGAATATTAGGAGAAATAGATTGCATACCCATTCTTAATATTGAGCGCGAGCTCTAGGCATGACAAACAGGCGCGCTCAACTCAAATGAATCCATTATAATTGAGCATCTAATCTAATATTTTGCACAGCATTAGGCCTTTCGAAAAGCAGAAATGCATGCAATTCAGCTTCGGATTGGAAATAGGATCCCGCTGTAATAGTGCGAATTTTGCACAACATTACGCATATACTCCAAGATATGTGCATTAAGATAAATGCGGCCACATACCAGTGCAAGCCCATTTGCGTATGTATTCATAGCGTAATGGCCCGCTGTACGTTTGCGAAAGAACATTGGCGTAAGAAACAGTATGCTGTTCGATAGTTTTAATGGAACATGAACAGTACGTGCCACGCCAAAGGAATTAGGCCAGGTTGTGGGTAGAAGAAGAGGATTCCATGGAGACGGGGTAAGTTTCGAAAAGCTGCTCTATGGGCCATGAATAGAGCGATAAAACATGGGTGGAGAGTAATGTAGCAATAAGTGAAAGAGAGATGAGCACCACATGCAGAGGCGCATCGTATTTGAAAAGAGGGAGTTGAGCTTAGCAACTCATTATGCTCACCGGTTATGTCACTGAAATTTTTTAGATGTGATGTAGGCCTTGTGGGATGCACAACATGCACTATGAGAGGCTCACTACTATAGGTCAACCTATAAGTGAGCAATGTTAGTAGAGTAGAGGGATCTCTCATATGTAGAGCACTTGACTCTATGGTATGGTGTTTAGACAAATCACAGTTACTGAGCAAGACACCGTGATCAACATCAAAATCACTTGGGTCTTCAATAAGCCATTAGAGGGAGACGACTAGTCACACAGATGATGTATTTTTTATGAGGCCATGTGCTATTTTGTATTTTGATACAGTGTACATATATTTAATGGTAATATATGTATATATAATTTTTTGGAGTGATTTATAAACTATTTTATGTGATGGATTTATTCATGGATGAATATTTTATGTGGTGGATATATGTGATATATTTGGTTTATGATGGATACATAAATGTATTTAATTTATGGATGAATATGGTACATTAAATGGATGTATTTATGGATATGTAGTTTATGATTTATGGATGATTATATGAATGCATTTTTGGAAAAGGGATTTATGGTTATGGATGATTATTTATGATGTATGTATGGATATGCATGGATTATATGGTTACAAATATGCATTTTTAATTTTTTATACTTTTGATTATGACACATGTGGATGAAAATGAATAGTAGAAGATATAAATGTTAGTTAAAAAATGATGTTAGTAAATGAGGAAAATGATTAGAATAATGGGAAGAATGAAAACAAGCAGAATGAGAATAAAAATGAATTTTTTGATGAGTGTGTTTGGAATTGGACATAGGTATATGCTGACATGTGGTGAGAAACCTAGATTTGATATAGCACTCAACATTAAGCAACATTGTATAAGAAGCATGAACCATGCATAGAGGACTAACTCATAATCACGCAACAAATAAGAGGATGCTCTAGCATACCATCAAGGCATGTGGAAATATTGGGGGGATATGTTAGGATCGCCTAATAGGAAAACTACTCAAGTAATAAAAAGAATTCCTTGGTGTACCTATTAAGACACACCATGATATAAGGATCATGGTGACCTTGAGGAGGTATGTTGCAGGTCAATAGGTAAACACAAAATCAAGTCCAATTGGAAAATGACTCATACAATTTGTACATCTTTCCAAAGTGTTGGAAAAGGATAGGGTGGTGATGATGGATGCTTGATGTGAGAATGATATATCCCACAAAGGACAATGCTGATATAATTGAATAGAGTTATCATGATAGCTAGGGAATCAATCGGTGTGCATTGATGGTACTAGATAAGGTCCTTTGATTTTGTATTTAGTGTAAGATGTTTGTTTGAGTTATTGCTCATTTGTGGATGGAAATTCTTGTGTCAAAAAAGTGTTTAATGGATATGCCATAGAAGAAGACACATAGTTAGGCCAAATTTGGGAAAATGGATGGATGTCAAAAGGTATTTCCAAAGCATGATGTCATTCCATCAATATAATTTGCACTAAGGGGGTGGTGTGGATGGGATGACAAGATAGGAAGATGGAATAAGATGGTACATAGAGGACCTAGGAGATAATGAGATCTAGTTATTTATGTATGATTCTTGTAAGGAGGTTTTCACCATGGTACTTGGCTAAGGTGTGACAAGGTGGTTTTCACCAAAAGGTAAATTTTCTTTACTTTTTTATTTTTTGGGGTTGTCTCATTTCTATAATTGTTACAAGATTAGGCATGTAAGATCCTGAGGTGCACAATGTTCATTATTTCTTTAAGTTTCTAACCATATAATGTAGTAAATTGATATGCTCCTAGTCTATATTTGGAGACTATAACATTGGGGATCAACTAGCTAGGTTCAAACTTACCTTTCTTATCATAGTATTGGTCGGTATTGTGTAAATTATTCTTAAGGATAATGTTTCCAAATTCAAATTCTCTAGCCTTAATTTTCTTATTGTAGCTACAACATATACAAATTTGATAAGCCTTTAAATGATATAATTTATTGAGGCACCTTTCATCAAGTAGCTCAAGTTCATGCAACCACATAACTTGATACACTTCATCATTTATGAGGTTAGAAAAAGAGATACAAAATGATCTAGTAGTTCAATATCAATAAGAAATATGACCTCAAATCCAAAGATCAATAAGTTGGGGGTGGCTCTTGTAGGTGTGTAGATATAGGTGTAGTAAGCCCATAGGTGAGATTGATTTTGAAGTGTCATAGTCAAAAATATTGATGATATTTGTAATGATTTTTCTAACTTGGTTTTATTAGATGTCTTTGCTTGGTCATTACCTTGTGGGTAGTATTGAGTGGATAAATTTTTTTGATATAGAATTATTCACATGAGGTGTAGACCTCATGGTTTTTGAAATATTTATCATTATTAGTGATAATGGTAGAAGGAATGTTGTAATGACAAATGTTATGATGGAGGATGAACTTGAAAATTTATCAAGGCTAGTGATGTAAGGGAGTAGAATGGATTTGAACCACTTGGTGAAATATTAAATAGTGATGATAACGAGGTTGTGGTCACTAGAGGAGGTCCAAGGAGTTTCAATCAACTACAATGCTTGAGATGGCACATGAATGAGATCCCGATAATGCTAACAAGATATGAATTTATTAACATAATGGCAGATATCTTTTTCCATCCTAGGCCAGTAATACCTTGTTCTCATACTTTTCTTAGCGAGCCTCATACCATTAGTGTGGTCTCCAAAAATACTACCATGAAATTCCTTGATTTCAAGGGTAGCCTTTTCTAAATTTAGGAATTATAGTAAAGTGCCATAAAATCCCTTTCAATATAGGGTGTCATTAAGGACGGTGAAGTAATATGAATGTTGTACAAATAATCTGCATTGGTTATTTGAGAGATTAGGTACAAGGGTTTAGCTGTGGAGGTATATGTAGATATTGTGATACCATAGGGAATTGGAACCAACAATCTTAAATATCAAAATTTGGTATCTAAGGTGTCATATGTAGGCATCAATATCTACTCAACCAACAACTCACATTGTTGACTATTTTCTGGCATGACAAGGAGGGAACCAATGGTGGTCATGTTATCAGTGGATCCATTATCGAGATGAGGAACCTATTAAAACTAGACATGAGTGTGATACTACCTAAAGTTTTCAACTATTCTTTGTACGAGATACATTTATTATCCTTAGTTTGATATTTATCATTGACCTAATTGATGAGTAGTTGGCAATCCACAAAGATGAGAATCTATTGTATGTTTTAATGCACTATAGTTTTAAGACTTGTAAGAAAGGCCTCATATTCTACAATATTATTGGTACATGGGAAACCAAGCCTAAAAAAATTAGGGATAAGATCCCCTTGTGGTGTGTTAAATAATATTCCCGCTCTTGAACCATGAAAAGTGAAAGATTCATCAAAACAAATCTTTTGAGTGGATGATTCCTTGAGAATAAGATAGACTCATCAAGAAATTTGAGGATTAAGGGATAAGTGTTAAATGAATGGTGTTTTAACCAACTAATCTACAATAATCTATACTTTTACTTCTTTGTGGTCCATATACTCGATCTGTTGAATTCACCAAGCATGATGGCCCATTTAGTCAATCAACTTTTGAGGGAGGTCCTGGATAGGAGATACTTGAGTGGTTCAATCTCTTAGATGAGTTGTGTGTGATGATTAATCCTGTAGTGTCAAATATTTTTTGAAGTAAATATGATATACAAGCATGATTATTTCATGGGTGTGTAACTAAGTTCATATATTCATTCAATGTGATTAATGTGGTAGATTATAATTTCATAGCCTTGCTCATCATGTTGTGCCAAAACTAGATCCAAGATGACAAGTGTAGCTGAGATATAAAAGGAGCAAAGGTTTGTTCATCATTTATGCCACGAGAAAATGTGGTGTAGCGAGATATTTTTTTATTTGATTAAAATCTTCTTGAAAAGACTCATCCAACTAAATCTAGTATTTTTATTAAGTAGGGAGATATTGGTTGACACTTATTTTCTAGTTGTGCAATGAATTTTTTGACAGCTTGTAGTTTTCCCTAGAAGCTACATAATTGCTTGATATTCCTTGGTGGAGGTATTTGTGTTATCATTGAAATCCTGAAAGTGGATCTAATTCTTATAGCCTCATGATGAGATGGTATGTGGATTTTTCTCGGAAGCTTAACCCCGCATTTCTTTTGATTGACGCGGTCTTGTATTTCTCTCAACTATTTAAAATGTTCTTTCCTTATGAGGTGTTCTTAATTGTTTTTTATTCCATATAGTCTCCATGATGCCGGAAGATTACCACCCATAGATTTTCGATGGAGTAGCCCTCATATTTCTGTATCTAAATGACATAACTTTAGTGGCATGTAAAGTATTAATTCCCAGTGAGCGAATGTGAAAGTTACTTCGTGCGGGTATTTAGGGTATCATGCCGGATTATACCCGAAACAAAACATTCATGAGTGATGTCGACCCAACTTACGTGGAGATTTGATAGTCACCAACAAGTTGGTACAATCTGGAGAAAATTCGAGCCGATCTCTTGAATCATTTATAAAGTGGATGCCCCGCTTTGGTCGGCAAGGACAACGGGGTGAGTTTCGATAGTTTATGAACTAACCCCAAAGGAATTTCGTACTGTTCCTTAACCAAGAGAGTTATATATGGATGCATCTTTTTGAGATTTTTATTAATTAATCTAGCATCAAGATGTACCACAAGATGGTTGATTGCTAGGGATGAGTCTAAGTTAGGTATATCTATGTAAGACCAAGCAAAGATGTTGGTAGCATGTCTAAGGATGGAGATGGTGATTTATTATTTTGAAAGTTCCAAGCTAGTTGCAATATAAGTGATCTTTGGATTAGTCTCTACATGTAGGATTACCTCATGTGTGTCTTCAATTAAGATTGTTGATTATTCCTTTCATTATAGTGATGCTTAGGGTAGGTCAAGTTCCTTGTATATTAATACTTTAAAGATATTTTTCATTGATAAACATGTCAATTTTTCTCTTTTTTGGGTAATTAAAGTGTTTCAACCATTTGTAAATTTATTTATTTATTATTATTTTAAAATTCTCATATATATTTGGCATTTATATTATTGAATATTTGTGCTCCATCAAAAAGAGGTGTGATATTTTTAAGTTGACACTTTTGTCATGCTTACGCCTTTGAGCCATATTTATGAGTTGTCATGCTTGATGCCTGGCCTAGTGAAGTAATGCGGAAAGTCTATTTTAAAGATGTTATGAGAGATTCATGCGTAATTGTAATGGCTAAAACAGGGAGATCATTCTTGGACGCGAGAATCCGTATGGCGATGGATTTCATTTTATGGAAAACATGATAAGAAGGGAAAGCCACATTACTATCTCGGAGGTTCGCGGGCGCAGAATCGGTACATATATTTTTCAGTTTTATTTCTTTGAGTTTCCAGGCTTCATTTCGAAGATTTGAAGTACTGGTTTTACGCCATTTGTATTTTGAGCTCTCGTGGAAATAACTGGCATTGAGTCGTGGATAGTAGTTTATACAATAAGTTTTGTAGGTACATAGATGTTATCAAAATATATTCAAGATTGAAGGAATTCTAATGTGATGTAATATCTCTATAGATAATACAAACTTGTTCTCTTTTTTGGTGGAAATTTTTATCCAAAATGGTTTTCTCCACATAAATCTCTATGTTATATGTATGTCTATTGAGTATTTATAATTTTCTTTGTTATAGTTTCATATTACTTTAAATCTCCAATGATATTATATGGTACAATTTTTAGATTTACAAGTTTATTTCAGATTTTCACATTGTATTAGTTTCCTTCATTTCTAGCACTTGGTATCAAAGCCAGGCCAATTTTTTTTATTGGGTGGAAGTGTGAAGGTTTTCTATGTTGCAGTGGGAGTTATAGTTTTACAAATATATGTGTGTGGAAATCATGGTACATCTCAGATGGACATTGGAAAATTTAACAAAATAAATAATGAGTTGTGGAAGCTAAAAATGAAGATCTTCTTGAAGAAAAAGATCAAAGGTTGGTTGCAATAAAAGAAAATAAACCCAATGTAATCAATTGAAATGAGTGGGACAATATTGGGCTATAAGGCACATAGTACAATCCATTTATGTCTTGTAAACTCTATCCTACTAAATATCTCTACAAAAAAATCACATATGCTTTATGGAAATGGTGTGGTGAAATTTATCAAGCCAAGAGTCTGGTAAATAAAATTTATTTGAAAATAAAATTATTTTCTCTTAAGATGAAGGAAGTTGAATCTATTGTTGATTATTTAAATAATTTTTAATTTAATTTTGAGCCAATTAGCCTTAGTTGATTTTAATATTGAGGAAGAAGATAAATGCATAATGCTAATTTATTCTTTGCTTGAGTCATAGGAGAATTTCATTTTTTCTAGTAGTGCTAACCTTTCAAAGATCCAAAGTTGGATTCCCTTGTCACAACTTTGTTTTCATAGGAAATGACGAAGAAATCTATGAATAACTCAATGGATGCTCTTAATGTTAGGGGTCGGTCAAAGGAAAGAGGACCAAAAGGAGATCAAAATGGGTCTAAGGACAAATCAAAGGGAAATTCTAAGAATCCTATAAAAAACAAAGTTAATTGTTGAAATTATGAAAAGAGGGGACATGTTAGGAAGGAATTCATTTATAGAAAAGTCCTTTGATGCAAGTGATGGTGCTTTAGTTTTACATGTAATGTTGTATCTAACACACATTGGTTGGTTTGACTCAAGATGGTCTTATCACATGACTCCTGATAAGGAGTGATTCTCTACATACAAAAAAATAAAGGTAATGTCTACCTTGGGGAAAAAAATACATATCTAATTGTTTATGGTTTCTCCTATTCCAGTGAACACTTTGATTCCTATGAGAATTGTGTGTTTGGTAAAAAAAATAGAGCATCATTTTCTTTAGGAAGAAATAAAGCAAATAATAAATCAGAAGTTATTCATACAAATGTGTTTGGTCTTATGGATAATGATTCAATTGGAAAATTGTGTTGTTTTGTTATATTCATTGATGATTTTTCTAGATTTACATGGTTTTACTTTATAAGACATAAATATAATTTTTTCACTAAGTTTAATGAATTTAAAGTCCTAATAAAAACTAATCAATACTTAAGATACAAGTACTAAGATCTGAAAATTGATTAGAATGGCTCTAAGGAATATTATGAATTTTGTAAGCATGCAGGTATCATAAGACAAAATATAACTCCATATACACCACAACATAACGATGTTACAAAAAGAATGAACCAAACTATTATGGAAAGAGGTAGAAGCATGTTGAGTGATGCATGGTTGGAAATTGCTTTAGGGTAGAATTGGTGAGTATCACTTATTACTTGATAAATAGATCTCCTTGTAGGGCTCTTGTTTCAACACCTTTTGAAGTATGGAAGGATATGAAACCTTTTATTTCATATTTAAGGGTTTTTTTCTATGAGGATTTTGTTCACGTGCCTAAAGAAAATCATTCTAAGTTGGATCCAAAAACACCAAAATGCATTTTCATTGGATATGGTGAGAATGTTAAAGGTTATATGATTTGGAATTCTCTAGACAAAGAAGTTTTTTTATTCTAGAGACGTGATTTTCAAGGAACTTAGACTTATTTGTGTTCTTATACAACCAAAATTAAAATAAAGGAAAAAGATAGTGCATTTTTACTTACAACAAGAAGATGCACATTATGAAGAATAGAATTATGGGTTTGAGGATGGAGAATAATAATAAGGTTCAAGTGAAAGTTATGAATAAGACTCTATGATTACATAAGAAGTTAAACACATAAAAGAACAAGAGGAAGAATCCCTTACTCATTGCTTAAGACTATCCACAAGAAAATGGAATCCAATTGATAGCTATATTCCACTATATTTTTGTTGTGTATTTTCTTTGTTGAGTATTGATGATGAACCTAGATCCTATAAGGAATCTATTCTTATAGATGATAGTGAGTATTTGCAACCATCCATACAGGAGGAGATGATGTCTTTAAACTATTATAATACATAGGATCTTGTTCATTTTCCCAAAGGAAGGAAGGCTATTGGATGTAAGTGGATCTATAAAAAGAAAAGTACAAGGCTAGACTAGTAGCCAAGGGTTAATCTAAGAGAGAGGCAATTGATGTCAACAAAAAATTCTCTCTTGCTACTAAATTATCTTCTATTAGATTTATTTCATCTATAGTTGTTTCTTATGATTTTTAAATTGAGAAAATAGATGTTAAGATTGCATTTTTGCATGGAGATCTAGAAGAGGAAATTTATATGCAACAACCTAAAGGTTTTGAGGTAAAAGGGAAAGAACAGTTGGTTTGCAGGTTAAAATAATATCTTTATATTTTGAAACAATCACCACATATGTGGTACCAAAATTTTGAATCTCTTATGTTGAAATTAGGTTTTGTAAGAAGTGAAGAAGATTAATGTGTTGACATTAGATGTATTGATGACTAGTTACTAATTGTCGCCTTGTATGTGGATGACATGTTTTTCAGTAACACAAAGGGTATGATTAGTGAGCTAAAAGCTCAAATTTCAAGTGAATTTGAGATGAATATAGGGGAAACATAGTACATATTGGGAATGGAAATAAAAGGTATCAAGGTAACATAAAGCTTTGGTTTTCATAAAGTATGTGAACACTATTTCGTAGATATTTAAGATGCAAGAATATAAGATAATTAGAATTATTTTAATAGTTGGAAACAATCTTACTCTTGATATAAGCAAATCTGCACCTGAGGATTATTTGTGCTGATATGGCAAACGAATTCCCAGTGCTGTAGGAAGTCAATTTCAAAGGCAATGGTATGAGTCCATTTAGGCTGTGATACTGCCCGCTGGGGAGACAAGCAATGTTAAGTGCTGAACCTGGGGTAGAGGAGTGACACCAGGGAATTTTGTGCAAAGAGGCGGCACTGTGTGGTTTCTTATTCTTGAGCCTGGTTTTATTATGCAACAATGATTTTGGATACATACTTGGCTAAAATAGGGTTTTGTTGACATAGATTGGGGCATGAATGCTTAGGGGAGATCACCATGCCTTTAAAAAATTTATAATTTTCCTTTGCTGTCAAAATATTTGTGGAATATATTTATTAGAAAATCTCCTGCAAGACACTAAGTAAAATATTTAATACTTTAAAGGAATTCTCAAGCAAAGAATGTGCCTGTAAGACTAATCTTTTGATTCTTTATAGTGCTAACTTTTTTGTCGTTAGAGATATGAAGATACCCTCACATGGAGTTTATAAGATTCTAAGAATTCTTTTTAAAAGCCAGGTACATCCTCTGGACCTCTACATTTTAGTTTTTTTGTGAATGAATTGAATATCGTCCACTTTCAAGATGATGATCCAATGGAAATAGAGGGGAGAAATAAATGGCAGTTGCAACAAGACCTGTTTGAAGACACTTCAACATCCTTTTCACATACACCGAAGACCAAGTGAATAAGATTCTTTAAGATGTGGGATTGCATGATCAACACATCGCATGGACTAGTTATTTTATGAGATATAATTATTAATTGAAGAATAACTCTTTTCATCCTTTTCAAAGGACTCTTAGTTTAGATTTAGTAATCAACATAAGACTCTTAATTAGAATCTAATAAATATTGGTTATAAAGTAACTAAGATGATATATGTGAACCTTAGTATAGATGAAAGATCTCTCACTATTTTTTTTTTTTCAATTGTTTAGAAGAACATTAGAATCATAACTCTATTATTTTCAAATTAAGCATGTAACTTGGTTCAAACTATGAAGTAAAAGGGAAATTTTATCTAAGTTGTTGATTATTGATCATTGATTGGTCTCTTTAGAGGTGAAGCAAGCGTTCACTCTGACCGAAGGATAGATACTAGTATCTTTTAGCATTAGGATCTTTCATTCCCTTTGCAGTTACTGTTGATTAGTGTAAGATTATTTAATTTATCTTATTTTCCATCAGTTGCTACTGTCTACTTTAAATTTATATTTTCCTAGATTAAATATTTGTTGCAAATTATATTCATTAGAATAGTTTTTATTCCATTAGATAATTTTCTTTTTTAAGCATTAGATTAGTTTCTAGTTTATTGAATTATCTTTTCTTCAATAGTCAGATTTATTTGCTGCAAGTAGTTAGGAGTACAATGTATGATTAATGTTGGTCATGAGAACTATTGAAGCCCAATGTAAATAGCCATGGATATTACCCAAATTTGATGGTTGGACTCATAAGTCTATTGAAATGCAAGGTGAACAATGACCCTTGTCATTTTTGGTGTCATTCCAAGGAACTAGTATTAGTAGGTGAATTAGTTGATAATTTATAATAGAATCTATATGGTTAGAAAAAGAGACCCACAAGGTTGATTTGTTAAGAAACCAACCCAAAAAAATATATAGGTGAAAGAAGTAACATAGAGCAGAGTGTTTTTGACCAAGGAAATTGTTCATCTCATACCTCATAAATATTGTAGAATTCAGGCACTCCTATATCCTCCCAAGATCACATCATCTTGCAATACATCCAACAAACCACTAGCTTGAGGGAACCAAAGGAAATGGACACTCAAAACCTTGGAAGATCAACTTATCTAGGAATTCAACCTACCCCTATTACAATCGACAATCATAATAGTAATAAAAACCAAATATGATTATAGGGAGAACCTTTTCCTACCCCATAGTCATTGATCCTAATGAAAATTCCCCCATGAAGATATTTCCCCTTCAATACTTCAAACCTTTAGGGGTACTTCCTCTGAAGATACAATTTTTTTTATGAGTTTAAAGTACTTTTCCAAACATATGACTATGGTTTAGATAATCAAAAGTCAAAATTGCTTTCCTCTTCATTAAAAAATTCTAATATTAGGTGGTTTATGGTGTTTACCCCAAACTCTATTTGCACATGAGAACAAATAGAAACTAGATTTTTGGATAAATAGGTAGGATTATTATCAGATAAGTGATAATAGAGAAGAGATCTTCAAAACCAAACAAAGATAGGATAAAATTCTAGAGGATAAGGAATCAAAAAAGGAATTGGATCGAATGGGACAAAGAAATATAAATAAATTGGATATGGAAATAATTGAAGAACTCTATAGAAATTATTCTAGGACAAGAGATGGGATTAGGACCAAAATATTATTAAAGGGGGAAAATTACATAGGGCATCTCATGGGGGAATTTGCAAATCTTAAGATAGACATTCTACCTCAATTACATACTACTTTGGATAGAATTCAAGCAAAAAATATAAAAATTGAACCACTATCTATATACTAGATTCAAGATGTAAAAATAAACATCGACTAAATGAGTGTCCTTTAGACAAAACTAAAATTTCCCAAATCTATGATAAAACCATTCTACCACTTCTTGTGATCAACTTCCAACCCTAGGAAGATTAATGAATAAAACTTTTATTGGTTATGGAGCTTGATCTTATTGTTTCTAGAGTCCATTTCATTGTAGGGGGTTGTAGTACCTTCAAAAGCTACATTATATATATATATATATTATAAATCTAGACCTTTCATCATTAGGTCATAGATCTATCAATAGAGGTTATATTGGTGTTTCTTTCCCTAGAAGGAAACCCCCTTCTATGAAGGCATTGTATTACAACATTGCAAGACATAGTATTGTATTATGAGAGGAGACTATGATATAGAGAGGATGAAGTTATAGTGGATGCGTTTTAGGTTGTATCCCTTCATTTTGCTAGATAAATAAAAAGTACTAGTTGTTTCTCTATGGATGTAGCCCATATTGGGTGAATTGTGTAAGTTTGTGCCTCTATTATTTGTATTATTTTTTATATATTATTTATGCATTATTTTTTATTGTATATTTATTTGTGATTATTTTCCTAACAATCGCTCCAGTCAATGAAGAATTAAACTACATAGGGCACAAGAAAACCAATAATTTTCCATTCAAAAATCCCTAAATTCATCTCCTTAAAGAGTCCATATAAATTAGGGAACCAATCAGCAGGGCATGTAATGTAACGGACCTTAAAACATCTCTCTATGGGGACCACAATATATTCCAAATCATCAATGGTTAGGTCCACTTTGGATGACTCAACCATGGCCTTAGTAATTCCAACCCTAGTTTGGACCCCAAAATATTTAACAATAATGAATACCTCACCTTAGTTATATTCAACCATTTTTGGGACAATAAAGGTGCTTTCCAATTTTTATTTATTTATTAATTGGTCCAACCAATACACCAAATCAATCACAAACAAAACTAG